>LPNX010435105.1:105737-211302 GCA_001517045.1 Pseudotsuga menziesii
CCCATGATATTCCATGACCCAATTTTTTGCATCGTTCAATCCATACCTTCATCCAGTTAAGATTGTTTGCGATGTATAAATGAATTACATCCCATTATCGACCAACTGTTTGATGACAATAACCATTAAAATGAAAGACAGGTGTAAATCTCCTGAACAAATTATATGCTCTTAATTGATGCAATAACTAGAAAATACAATTAGAATATGAACAATATAATAAAAATCCACTAGCTAATAATTACCTTTTAGCTTCCTTAATCTACCTTTCCCCTTCAGTTGCTCCCCTTCAAATTTCTTATTGGAGTCCGGATCACAAATGCGATGTAAATTGAGCTTTAACGCTAAAATAGGAATATATTCACTAACATACAACATGTTTTGGTATATATTATATCCTTCCATCATAGAACCCTCAACATGTGCTCGTTGTCTCACCAAACCCTTCATAAATTTCAAGTGCCTCTCAACCATCCACATGGACCTTAAGTGCATAGGTCCACACAACTCAATCTCCTCATCTTGGTGTATGAGGTAGTGTTCCTGTGCATTGAAAAATGCTGAAGGTAGATGCTTCTACATTTCACACATGAGATGAGGATTTTCTCTCCTCCAATACTTTATATATTCATTATGGATTTATTTAGATGTCCACCATCTACAAGTGACGCAAACCAATAATGATATTTAACAAAAAAAAACATTAAATTACATATGATGAAATAGTGCACAAAAAAAAATATATAAATTATACGTAGAATTAAAGAAACACTAAGCACATGCAAGTAATTACTAGTTACCTCATGTATTTACCAAGATTATATATAACTTGTTTGACATTGTTGCCAAAGTTGTCCGAGAAAGAGAGAGGTAGAACATACTGTGTCAATATACAAACCACACCGTTTATTAACAAAGAGTATACAAACAAGAAAAAAATATACACGCAATAAAATGGAAAAAAAATATTCTATGGACATAACAATAATAATTACCTTGATGAAGACATTCCAATCATGTGTTTTGACCCCCGCAAAATCACCTTTTTTGTTATGATATTCTTCAAGTTTGCACAAAATCCAGTGGGAAATTTGATTTTCCGCATTACTTCTTCGACAACATTGCTTTGTTGCTCCATAAACATCCATGGAATTGAGTTTATATTAACTTGGTCTCCATTGCTATGAAATTGGATGACATCTTTCATTGCATGGTTGCTTTCTTGAATGTATTTGCAAGCTTTCACAACTTTATATTTCTCCCTCTTTAGCTCCAATAATCACCATAATGTTTCAGTTACATTCTTTCCAATATGCATTGTATCAAACAAATCAGCAATTTGTAGGTGCTCATAGTAGGGAAACCTGTTAAATTGAATAGGATAAATTTTCATTCCTCGTAGAATCCCATTAATGCCTTCATGATCACGATGGAAATAATGAATATTAGTTTATAAATAAATTACATCAAAAATCAAATATGGCCACTACAGTAAACAACTCACAATAAAAATTAAAATACATAACAATTCATATACGATGATCCATACGTACCATGATGACGATTTCTATTGTATTGCATCTTCCAAAGGTGAGGTGTCATTCTCCGTGGTTTTAATGCAGTCTCCTGCTTCCCATTGAAAATATTTTTTTTGTTTGTTCTATACCTGTGATTCTTAGAGAGGAAATGCCTATACTCATCAAACACCTCCTTTCTTAATCTTTTTGAGCGATGAGATTTTATCTTAGGACCACAAACTAGACATGCAAATTTACCCTTTGTTTGAAGACCTACAATATTTAGATATGGAATATCTATGTCAATTATAATCATATATAAACTATTCTAACTAGTCCATATAATTAAATTCAATTAAAGTGGAACTTAAAAATACAAACCACAAAATGAAGTTAACCCAGGGGCATCGTGTATTGTCCATACAACCTTTGCATGGAATTGAAATTTCCTTTGTCGTATTGGTCTAGATACGTCATACATAGTGATTCCATTCCATAACTTCAGTAGCTTATCTATAAGAGGTTCGATGTATACATTCATATCTTTGACTTGGAACTTACCTGATTGATTTGAAGTACATATAAAATATATCATTATGAGAACCATTAAGATATATAAACCATGCACAAGAGTAAAATAAAAGATATATATAAAATTAGGAAACATAATACAACAAATGAGATGCCAAAACTACATTATAAACAAAACAGTTGTAGACACAAAAAGCTAGAATAATCATCGACAACATTATGTGCTCCCTCTTTACTGACAACCATGGAGGAATGTTATTGTTGATAACAAAAATAGGCCACAGCGTGTAAATGGATTTCATCTGTGAAAATGGATTAACACGATCTACTGCCAAAGAAATCCTAAGATTACGTGGTTCTTTTTTAACGTGTGGCCACTTTTCCTCCATATCTCTAAAAGCATAACCATATGCAGGAATTCAGATAACATCATCTTGACTTCTATTCCTCACATGGTAATCCATAAATTGCGCTATGTTTTTGCACCTGAGCTGTCGTTGCAAATGTGGAATGACGGGAATATAATGAAGAACCTTTTGAGGCACCTTTTTGTTACCTTATCTATACGATATCTACTTACATGACATTCTGGACATTCTGTTTCAAATGCATGCTAATTATAATATATAACATGGTCATCAGGGCATGCATGAATTGCTTCATAATGCATTCCAATCTCTTTCATGATGGAAGATAAATCTCGATATGTGCAAGGTAAAATATTTGATGGTGGTAACAAAAATTCAGCTATCAAGCTACAGGAAAATATATATATATATAGTTAATGTAATAAATAAATAATATTAACGAAACACACTTCATCTGTACGATGATCAATAATGAGTTAACAATATAATTATTAGATGAATACAGATAAACTTTATCATGATCCTATATATGTGATGGATTATTTTACATACCTTAGAATCTGTGTGATTGCAATGTTTGAAAGACCATTCATAACCTTCAAGTTCATTATCAACAATACAGCAAAGAGAAGATTTGTTTTGAAGCCTTCATAAATGGGTTCATATGCCTTATCGATAAGAGGTATATCGTGAATGTTACCAAAGTCATCATCATTTTCATTATCATTGTCATCGTCATCATCCATTCTAACATTAAATGAATTATGGATCAATGTATTTGTACCATCATCTTCAACTACATTATCAGTATGATCATCTTGTTCAATATGATCATTCACGTGTTCTCCATTAAACATAAATGTTCCATGATCCTGATCCTGAACTTGTTCTGAAAGCACTTCCTCTGGATGATATGTTGTAGGGTGTCTTTCCTTTAATATAAATACATGGAAACATCAATAGATATACATTAATATATGAAATATTAAAATAATACATACATTTACCAAAACAAAGAATATAAAAAACTTTATAATGTTAAACCTACAAATGGACGATATTCATTCCCCCCCTCAGCGTGTCCATGTTCCCTGCAATTTTTTGTGGCTATTGAGATCAATACTCTTCTCCTCTTAAATCCCCTACATTGAGTACACGGACAATAACATTTTCCATCACCCCTTCGTTTCGCTGCATCCCATAGTCTAGCAAGCAATTGTCGGTTGTTTTCGTTTGGATCAGGAATATTTCTATTTGACATTTTGTCACAAACTTCATGAATGAATACTATTGACAATATTAAAAAATCAAGTTCCATGCATCACAATTTTATCAAATGGAGGTTTGTCGAAGAATAAAAAAATCCCAGCAAACTGTTTGTCGAAGAAAAAAAAATTCCCGCAACCGCCTGTTGAAGAATAAAACAATTCTTGAAACCGTCCGTCGAGGAATAAATAATTTTTGCAAACCGACCGTCGCTTCTACAACAAACATGTCGGAATGTTTAAAAACGTTTAAATTTATAATGACACAGTCGTCGGATATACGACACCCTAAACATAGTTACCATTGGAAATATGGGACCAACAATTTGAAATATGACATTATTTTCTTTCAATAATACCTACGAACTAGTGTCGGAAATCTGACACTTATGTGTCGAAAAACCTACGAGGTACATGTCAAAAATTTGACACATAGCCGTCGAAAAACTAACTCCAAAGTGTCACAAATTCGACTCCTGAGACGTCGAAAAACTGACTCCAAAGCATCGAAAATTCGACGGCTCTAAAATAATTCCTCATTGTTGTACATTTTAATAATTGTTGTCTGACACATCCGTATGAAATGACGGATGACATCGGATTCTATCGTCATATTTTGGGTTCAAATCCTATTGTAATTGTCATCATTCTTATCATCATCATCACCATCATTGTTCATCATCATCGTCATCGTCGTCGTCGTCGTCGTCGTCATCATCATCATCCTCCTCATCATCACCATAGCCATCATCCTCATCATCATCAATGTCACCATCCTCCTCATCATCATCATCATTGTCACCATCCTCCTCATCATCATCATCATTCCATTGAAAATGCTTGAAAATAAAATCAAATTAAAGTTTCAAATAAACCTATCATCATCATCATCATTGTTCCTCATCATCATCATCGTCATCATCATCATCATCATCTTCATCGTCACCATCTTCATCATCATCGTCATCATCATCATCCTCATCCTCCTCCTCCTCCTCCTCCTCCTCCTCCTCCTCCTCCTCCTCATCATCATCATCCTCATCATCATCACCATAGTCGTCGTCATCATCATCATCATCATTATCATCACCATCATAGTCATCATCATCCTCATCATCATAATCATCATCATAATCATTGTCATCATAGTCATACTACTCGTGATCATCATCATCATCGTCATCATCATCGTCGTCGTCGTCGTCATCATCATCATCATCATAATCATCGTCATCATTATTGTCATGGTCATCATCAACATCATTATCCTCATCACCGTAATCATCATCATCATCATCATAATCATCGTCATCATAGTCAAAGTCATCGTGATGATGATGATGATGATCATCATCATCACCATCATTGTTCATCATCATCATCATATCCATCATCATCATCCTCATCATCATAGTCATCATCTTCATCATCATCATTGTCATCATCCTCCTCCTTATCATCATCATTCCATTGCAAATGCTTGAAAATAAAATCAAAACAAAGTTTTAACTTAACAGATGCGTGCACATGTGTTCAAAACAAAGTTTTAACTTAAAAGATGCGTGCATGCGTGTTCAAAACAAAGTTTTAACTTAACATATGTGTGCATGCGTGTTTAACGCGCACACACTTAGAAGCGCGAGCGCACTTCATGCGCATTACGTTTTATACTACGCACATGCGTGATTTAAATTTAGAATTTTGGCAGGCACTTTTTTTCCAACCTACGTGGTGGATGACTTGGCTGCTTTGGTTTTAGGTTCAGGTTCCCAAACCAAGTAGTTTGGACTGTCTTATGACACAAAACATGTTTTCTACCACTTCTCCTATTTTGTACATGATTTTGCATATGCCATGCTTGTCCACTGCTAGTGAAAATTCACACACTTGTGTAACTTTGTCTGTAGATTCTGAATATGTAATTTTTATTTAAATCTATTATTTTTTTTCTATTTTTTCTTTAATTTTAAATGGACTAATGTCAATCTAACAAAAAAGGTAGGCTATTTGCTTCGATTATAACTTTTGATTGTCTCACCTATTTAGAAAACGGAAAAGAACCCGCACAAGAAGACACAAAGACCTACATCCTAAAAAAAAATATTATTCATTGACTATGTTAAGACCAAGATGTCGTGGACCAACGCTCAACCTTGTCATTTTAGGGCGTCACTGACTTCCTTAATTTAAAACAAATATATAACATAAATAAATATGGAAAAATAACGCTGCACTGGACACACCTATTATCTACAACTCTATATAATTTTTTTCACAAAATTTGTAACGATAAAAACCTGTTTTATTGTAACTTCTCAAACTTCCACTTTCGAAAAAAAAAATAATCCATGAATATATATAAAGATTGATAAAATAGATATGATGATGAAAGATTACAAAGTGAGTGCCATATATATTAATCGTAAAGGCACTTTGGATACTATCCATGAAAGGATGCGTCATTTTAGAATAGTTTACTAATAACTATTTATTAATTATTAATTATTAATGTCAATATATATTAATATTAATAATTAATATTGATATTTAATAGTTATTATTAATTATATAATAGTTATTTAGTGATTATTTATTATATATATTTTTGTTCATTACATTGCCTCTCCCTTAGAATTGCTTTGTCCTCAAAGCACAATTATGGAAGACTTTATCTCTTGTTCTAGCTCGTAACACTTTCTCATGACATTGTGTGTTGGTAGTTGCAACATTTGATAAAATAAGATGATATGTTCTTTTAAACATTGTGTCGAAATGTTGCGTCATTTGTGAAGTCGGCCATCCGAGATATACCCTTGACGAAATTATTTAAGGATTGATTGTCGAGAGTTGTCAATTTTTCCTTTGCTCTTTGTAGGAATAATACTGGTAATTTCCTTTTCATTTTTTCATCAATCATAATGAATCTTGTGATTTGGATGGTGATAAGGAACTCGAATCGCTTGTGAAGTGTTTACTGGAACTTCAACTTTCGGTGCTTCTAATGATTTTTGTAATTGTTTTTCGGAACCATTTTCTGTTGATGCTTGTAGCGATGTGACAATAAGGTTGTTCTTTTGAACTTTGACGAGATTTTCATTGCTTCCCTTTTCTGATTTTTTATTTTGGGCCTTTGATGACTTCTCTATTGCATTAGTCATTGTTTCTTTGTCGACACTTAATATCTTTCAATCTAGATTTTCTTGTAAAGATTTATTCTCCTGCTTTAGCTTCCTAACTTGCATAAGCATGTCCTGATTAACTTTATTTAAGTGTAAGAGTTCTTCTTTATAGTTTGAGTTGACGACGTCATATTTATTTCATTGATTTTTGGGTTCTCTTTCTGTTAAGTTTTTTATTTACTCTAACAATTCCTGATTAATCCTTTTTAAGGAAGAGCTTTCTTCTTCTTTGCATGATAATTCTTTTTGAAGATCTCAATTCTCCTCTTCAAACAGTTGATTGCTTTGAAACTTATCCTTTGCATTCTTGATTTGCAGAAGTAATTTCTCGTTATGATATCTTATACAAGAGATCTCTTCTTCTTTACCTGCAATAACCTTGTTGAAATCGTTATGTATCGTCTGTATTGATATCTCATTTCCATGTGACAACATCTTTGATATTTCTTTGAAGTCTTCAGATGATGCACCCTCTGATTTTGTCTTCATGGTAATGTCCGACAATGTGATTTTTTTCTTTTTGTAGGGGAATGTCAGAAACTTTTTTTCAGCATTTAAGATAAAATTCCCCAATGTTTTTAGCCATGGTAATCCCAAAACCAGGTCATCGTTACTACTCCACAAGGATTTAACTATAAATTGCGAAACACCAGTATAATCTCCAATGTTCCATTGTAAATCACTTATTGCATATTCTTTGTTATTCGAAAAGTCTAACATTTCACTTATATTTGTCCTCAGAATCACTAGCTCATTAGCAAATTCATCACTAATATAATTATTACGTTCGCCGGGAGCAATATAAATAGTAATGGTTTTCCCTCTAATAGTTCCTTTTATTTGAAATAAAACTGAACATGAGTTTTTAAATTGCTTGAAAATATTCCTTGCTTGTCGCTATTAGACCCGATTTTCTTTTGTTTGTGTCGAAATTTTATTTATTTATTTTGGACTTACTTCTTTATATGCTTTAAAATTTTCACTTTCCAAATTCTAGTCCTTAACTTTTACTTTTTTCCAATAGTTTGTAAAATGCCAGTAGATTGGGTGGTTGGGAGGAATGTGTGTTACCTTCCCCACCTAAGCTCAAATCTCATTTGCTTCTTAAAAGCAATTATTATGCACTTTTTAAACTTTTTTGTTTCCCTTAAGTTTTGTAAAATGTGAGTAGATTGGGTGGTTGGGAGGAATGAGTGTTACCTTCCCACCTAGGTTCAAATCTCACTTGCTTCTTTGTAGTTATTATTAAGCACTTTTTATTTTCAAACCCAAACCCACTTTAAGAAACCACATGTGGTTTCACTCTTACCTTTTTTTTTGTAACTTTTATCTTTTCTTTTTTAACTGTTCTTTTCTTTTCTTTTCTTTTACCTCTTTTTTTGGAGGGTTACTTTTACCTTTTTATTTTTTATATTTTTTATTTTTTTAAGGACAAAGTCCTATTTTTGGGGGAAACCCCAAATCTACACAAGGCGTAAATAATGTTGTCCAAGGTCCGTATATCTCTGATACCACTGTAACGGTAAAAACCCGTTTTACTATAACTTCTCAAACTTCCACTTTCGAAAATACAAATAATCCATGAATATATATAGATATTGATAAAATAGATACGATGATGAAATATTACAAAGTGAGTGCCATATATATTAATCGTAAAGGAACTTTGGATACTATCCATTAAAGGATGCATCATTTTAGAATAGTTTACTAATAACTATTTATTAATTATTAATTATTAATTATTGATATCAATATATATTAATATTAATAATTAATATTGATATTTAATAGTTATTATTAATTATATAATAGTTATTTAGTGATTATTTATTATATATATTTTTGTTCATTACAAAATTGCACCATTTGCATACCAAACGAGTGGACCAACGCAAACATTTTCATTATTTTTTGGGGAAAAAATAACATAACAACCTTAGAAGAACCTCGTTTTTGGGGTTTATACTTAGTTTCCATAAATAAAAGTTATATATTCCTGAAGGTAATTCGATTGTCCATGTTTCGTATTCTTACGCCATATCCCAAAAATTTGTGTCGGTACCTCTAATATTGATTTTTGACATTCAGATTTCTGTTTTTCCAGAAGTCCATTGCAACAAACGCGTCAAAAGTGGCCAGCATTAGCTTGCACCAACCTAGGGAAAAAATTGTTTTTAGACGAAATATTTGTAAAAGAGGAATACCCATAAAGAAAATAATTTGAATATTTGAAGAGGTGAAAAACACAATCATCAGATTTTTTTTATTATTTAACAAAAACAACTAAAATTATGGATTAGTAAATAGTGCTTTTTCCAAAACGCTCCAAGAATTTAAATTCAAAACAAACCCTTTTAAAAGAAGAACACAAGTATTGTTTCTCAAAAAAAAATTTCTATTATTTAACAAAAACAACTAAAATTATGGATTAGTAGATAGTGCTTTTTCCAAGACGCTCCAAGAATTTAAATTCAAAACAAGCCCTTTTAAAAGAAGAACACAATTATTGTTTTCTAAAAAAAATTGAGTGGTTGAAGTTAGATGTAGGGTTTTAGTAATTCATGTTCTAAAAAAATTTCTTTTAATATTTAGTATACTATAGCATACTACATGAAATTATATTTGAAAATAATTATAATAATATTAATATGAAATTATATTTGAAAATAATTATAATAATATTAATTATCAATATTCTCTTGTTTTTATTGCTTATTATTGATAACTTATGGTTGTATTTTTATTAACTTTTACAAATAATACCAAGAGATATCAAGCTATTACATTATAATTTATGATTCAAAGACTTTTATCCTAATGTAGTATGAAAATACTACAATATTAGAATGAAAGAAGTTGTATCAATAATACTAAAAAAATGGTGAGTATAAGCATATAAGTCTATATTATAGATAATGTTAAGATAAAAATAAATAAATAGAAAAACAAGTGAAATAATGAGTATAACATATGTAGAAAATAATAAATAGGTATAATTACATTATAAGAAAATAAAAGTAAATAGAATAATATGAGAGAAGGTATATATAACATACCATGTTAAAATAGATAAATACAATAAAGGTGTGATTAGGCATAAGGGGTCATGCAAAGTAGTATATTATAGTTATGAATACACAATATATATGTATTTAAAAGTACATAAATGAGGTATTGGGAAATGGTGATAAATTAGTAGATCACAAACAAGGAAGTGAGTGAATAGTTCAAGAAAGAGAGAAAGCATTGTAAAGTTAAATAATATAAAAATTAATAATGAATTTAAATTATGTAATAAATTGTGAGGGTAAATGAGATGTTAGTAAGGATGACCACAAAGCGCACACACAATGTAATAAAAGATGTCTAAAAAGTGTATTACAATAACTAATAACGAGAAAGTAAGGTAAGATATAATATAAATCGAAATAGAATATTAAGAAATTATATAACAAAAGACATGATATTAGCTTAAAACACTTAAAGTATTAAATAAGGTAAATATAAATAACTAAGATATATAAAACAAAAGCTATAGTAATATGTAACTATGTAAGAAAAGATATAGAGAGGAGAAGAAGAAGAATAAATATAAAAGAATTTATAATCAAAATAGTGTGAAAAAATGAGTAAGAAAATAAATAAATAAAAATTATTGAGAGTAAATACAAGGTAATGTGATTAATGAATTAAAAAATAATAATAATAATAATAACAATAGATAAATAAATAGAACATAGGAAAAATAGAAGATGTGTTTGTATTGTGCAAAGAATAAAATGCAATGTGTGTGTAAAGCATGGACAGAAACTTGAGATGCATTAACTAAATCTATGAAGGTAGTAAAATGGAGCAAGGACATGGTAGGGAGTGCACAAATTGGGAGTAGTTATTCTTAACAACATAATCACCAAAGGAATAATCATGGGATATTATTAACACACGATGACACTTAACAAACAACGTAATAGATATGATAAATCAAGTACTCTCAATTTTGTAATAAGGCTATGTCTTAGGGGCAATAGTGCATTTCCAAAGTTGAAAGATGATGAAATTATTCATTGATGAGAATGGGTATCTTTACAAAAAATGACGAGTAAAGGAGTAAGATAATATGTGTACCTAATGTCTAGTCGTAGAAAATAGTTGTTTGAAGAACTTATGTAGAGGTGGTAGGTCAATATTTAGGGTGTGTGTGAGTTGATTATTTGTTTCAATTTAATTAGTATTAAGGAATGGGATCTACCTATGTATTAAAATTGAAACCGTAAACATCCTATGTATAATGTGTTATTCTTTGGTTATGAGTTATATTAATGAGTATGGACTAATAAAGAGTACAAGTGATTAATAAAAATGGTGTGAATCAAGTTATTATATATGGTATACCATTCAAGAAACTATCAATATCGATCCAAATCAAATTTACTAATGAAAATGTAAGTGGTGTACCCTTGGGAGAGATTCAATAAAGCTAGCAATTGTTAAATGAGTCATAACAATACCCCAATTTAACGAAAATAAAATTTATGTAGGAGAGGACATATTTTTATAAATTACGATACCAAAAAGGACTATACAAATTTCCAAGGGTGTAAATTATTGTGGATAACGCGATAGTGAGGCATAATGAACCTTAATGGGGGTTAAAAATAGAGATCCTTGAGGAGGTCATTATAGTTACTAGGATATGGTTTAGAGTGAGATATATGAGCATATATAAAGTAATAAAAGAAGTGAAAATTTAGGATAACATCGACATGTTAAGGTGCAGTGGGACAAATATAGCCGAGGGTCTACTACATGGGAAGACATAAAGACCAGGCATCGAGGTTTCCCTCACTATTTTTTACCATAAATTCGGGACGAAGTTTCTTGAAGGGTGTGTGTATGTAATGCCCCATTGTGATTAGACATTTTTATCAGTTCGACATGCACTATTTTATTTTCTTATTATCTATTGGACTCATCTCGACTGAGAAAACTATATTCTGTGACATGATGGACCTAATTGTATGTTATTACTATGTTTTATGATCATCGTTTTCCTTGTGTAATGATGACAGTTATATGTTTAAATGTATTCCTATAGATACAATATCAAAGATATAATTTGGCACGTGGATACCATTTTATATACGATATGGTTGAATAAATTATTAAATGACATGCACACATTTGATGGATTATATTGTATACAAATGAGAATGATAAATTTATGATCAAATGGAAATATTTTCTATAAACAGATGTTTGGGAATACTAACCCACAAGGAAAAGGGGCTAAGTGATAGTGATACGAAGTTTTTTTGAAGGGTGTGTGTATGTAATGCCCCATTGTGATTAGACAGTTTTATCAGCTTGACATGCATTATTTTATTTTCTTATTATCTATTGGACTCATCTCGACTGAAAAAACTATATTTTGTGACATGATGGACCTAATTGTATGCTATTACTATGTTTTATGATCATTGTTTTCCTTGTTTAATGATGACAGTTATATGTTTGAAATGCTATAGATATGACATCAAAGATATAATTTGGTACATGGATACCATTTTATATACGATATGGTTGACTAAATTATTAAATGACATGCACACATTTGATGGATTATATTGTATACAAATGAGAATGATAAATTTATGATCAAATGGAAATATTTTCTATAAACATATGTTTGGGAATACTAACCCACAAGGAAAAGGGGCTAAGTGATAGTGAGGTATTGGATATGATGCATGGGTTAGTACTTATTCATGCAGCAATCTTAGCGACCAAACTGATCATACGATGACACATATCGATAATCTCGATAGCAACACATTATGATCTTGATAGGTTATAGACCCAGTATGTTGAAAGGGATGGAAGTTGTTATGAATAAAATAATAATAATAATAATAAACATCAACATATGTATATATATAGAAATAATAATAATAACAACAACAAACAATAATAATATAATATTAATTAGTGAAAAGGTTTAACTCTTATGAAGAGTTTCATTAGACACCCTTTAAACAAATATATATACGGGAAAGTCTATCTTGTAAAATATCATATCTATTTTATCAACTCATGGATTATTTGTATTTTAGAAAGTGAAAGTTTGAGAAGTTACAGTAAACGGGTTTTTACCGTTACAGTGGTATCAGAGCGGAGTTAATATTCGGATTTCCAAGGTTTCCCTAAAAAATAGGACCTTGTCCTTAAAAAAAGGTAAAAATAAAACCCTAAAAAAGAGAGGTAAAAGTAAAACAAAAAAAAAGAGGTAAAAGTAAAACCGAAAAAAAGAGGTAAAAGTAAAACCACACGTGGTTTCTTAAAGAGTGGGGTTGGGTTTATTTCTCCAACAACAAACAAAAAAGTTATATTTGAACTTAGGTGGGGAAGGTAACACTCATTCCTCCCAACCACCTAATTTACACCATTTTACAAAACTTAAGGGGAAAAGAATCTGAAAGTGCATAATAATTTCTAGTAAGAAGCAAGTAAGATTTGAACTTAGGTGGCAAAGGTAACACTCATTCCTCCCAACCACCAAATCTACACGATTTTACAAGAACTAAGATGAAAATAAGATTAGAAGAACATCAAAAAAATAATTTTACAAGAATCATATTGAATATTGTTTATTATAAGAAGGAGATATTGAATAAATTTCAAAGAAAACTCAAGAATATGGATTTTAATGTTGAGAAGAAAGAAAATTTTCCCACCACCTTACAAAGAAATATTGCAATACTATTTATAATTAAAGGTACACTTGTAGGGAAGGATATCACCATTTCTATGTAACCTATTGAAAGTAATAAAATATATTAGTACTAAATTCGCTAACCATTTAGTGATTCCCGAGTCAAATATAAGTGAAGCGCTAGAATTTTGGGACAAGAAACAAATTGAAATAAGTGGCTTACAATTGAATGTTGGATATTATATGGTGACATCAAAATTCATTGTTAGTTCCTTATGGAGCTCTAACGGTGAAATAATTTTGGGTTTACCTTGGATAAAAACATTGGGGACTTTCATCTTAAATGTCGAAAAGAAGTTTCTAACATTTTCCTATAAACAAAAGAGAAACAAATTTCAAGATATTACAATGAAGTCATATTTAGAAGATCCAAAATCTGAAGACTTCAAGGATATATCAAAGATGATTTCATAAGGTAATCAAAAGTCAGAACAAAAGAAGCAGAAAGAAGTTTAAAAGATTGTCGCCAATAAGGATGAAGAAATTAATTGTTTGAAGAATCATATTCAAGACTTGATCACACAGATTAAGAAATTAAAAAGGGAAAAAAGATCGCAAGAAGAAATCCAATAGAAATTCCACCAAAGGAAGTGGATCTCCATAATGAATTCAATAAGAATCTATTAGAAAAAAATGAAGAAAATTCTCGCTTAAAAATATTGAATCAAGGGTTGACTCAACAAATAAAAAAAATAAAAAATGAGAAGTCTGAAAAATCCTCAGAGTTATTATCAACCAGTAAATTGCGAGAATCACAAATAGTTGAAGTTTTTACAAGGGTTCCACAAACAGCTCGAATTCCTTATCGTCACCCAAATCACAGAAGTCGATACAACCAACCTTAAAGTAAAGAAGAAAATAAACATCATTCTTCTTATGGAAAAACCAACCAAAAAATTGTAAATGAACAAAAACAACATCAAAAAATTTTATGGAAGCCTAAATTAAGAAGTTTTGTATGAGCAGTCTATTATGAAACAATTCCCATGAAAATAGATTTGGGATGGATCACTTCCAAAAAAAATGCAACACATTATTTCAGCAATTCAAAGATTATATTTCCTAGTTTCATCAAGCATCATAGTTCCAAGCTCACAACATCATGAAAATTCATTACGAGCAAGAGAACAAAGTCATACAATAAACTATGCTTTGAGGACAAAGCATGTTTAAGGGAAAAACAATGTTATGAATAAAATAATAATAATAATAATAAACATCAACATATATATATATAGAGAGAGAGAGAGAGAGAAATAAATAATAATTATAATAAAAACAAAAAATAATAATATAATAATATAATATTAATTAGTGAAAAGGTGTAACTCTTTATGAAGAGTTGCATTAGACACCCTTTAAACAATTATATATACATGAAAGTCTATCTTTGAAAATATCATATCTATTTTATCAACTCATGGATTATTTGTATTTTAGAAAGTGGAAGTTCGAGAAGTTACAGTAACCAAGTTTTTACCGTTACAAAAGTATTTCCCACCCTATGTTAAATGATACTCGAGGTCATGGGAGGGTTCTGCTAAGACATGCTCCCCTAGACATGTGATGACGATGGTCGGATGCCTACTAGGAGAGACTATGTCTTCTTTTTAGTCGATCATTAGAGGAAATTTCAACTCAAAATGGGCCTTTCAACCCTAATTCAAATTCCATGTCATCATGTGTTATCCAATGAAATTGCTTTAAATTTGAAATACCGTATAGGTCTTAAGCAATTTTTTAATATGAATTTGGGGATAGGTATCATAAAAAAACTACTTTTTTGTTCATATTTTTGACATATTTCCCTGTGTTCTTACTCAAATTTAGATTAGGAGAGCTCGTTGGATGCGGAATTTAATTCCTCATCCAACGAGCTCTTTCGATTGAAATTTGAGTAAAAACACAGGAAGATATGTCAAAAATAAGAACAAAAAAAGTAGTTTTTTTTCTTTTCTTCCTCCAAAATTAATAAATATTATTTATTATTTTAACTATTGTTTTATTATTTTCCTTAGGAGGCCCATTTTGAGTTGAAATTTCCTCTAATGGCTACCACCCTCAGATTCTATATGTGTCCAGATGGGTGAAGCCGAAACCACACTATCACTAGAAGAGGAAGGACAGGGAAGATGCAGAAGTAGGATAGGATGGGAGGATATGTTAGCAAGTGTTTTTTGGGGGTTGAGGGTTTATCATACCAAAATAGTGGTAGTAAGTACTATTCCCTTGAGAATAAAAGATTGATTATCTGTTGTGAATCTAAAGTATAATGATGTTATAACTTGGTTGGCTAATTATTAATGATTGATGATGCTAAAATGATTATGTTTGATGTATTCTTATTTGTTTATATATATGTGATCATCATGTCTTATATGTATGATTTTTCTATTTACACAAATGATTATGGTTTTGTCAGTTAGTATATGTGCATGAGTGATATGACATTTTCATACAGTAAGTATATGATATATGCGTATACTTTCCATCCATGCATTCCTTGATCTTCTTTTCTGTGTGGTTCTTGATCAAGGCTTTGAATTCCTTGAACTTGTTGAATACTTCATCTTTGTTCTTCAAGAAGTATATCCATGTCTTCCTAGAAAAATCATCAATAAAAGAAACATAGTATACATACCCGCTTAATGAACTAGATGACATCAGGTTGCATACATCGGAGTGAATGATTTCCAATATTCCTTTTTCCTTTCTCTCACTACTTGGAAATGTCTTTTTTGTGTTCTTTCCTTTCGCACATCCTTTGCAGACACCATCATGTTTTGTCTGAATTTCTGAAAGTCCTTCAACATCTTTTCTTATAAGTGGTAGTGCTCTGTAGTGCACATGTGCAAGCCTTCTATGCCAAAGTTCATTTGGCTCTACTAATTCATGGACCAAAGCTTGTTCTGGTTGGCCCTTCAATTTGTATAGACCTCCTTCTTGTTCCCCAGTCACTACTGCATCATCAATAGTCTTTCCCTTTGGCCACATGAGAACTTGGCCATTTACAAATGCAACCCTCATGCCTTTTGCATCCAATGCAGATATGGAGAGGAGGTTCTTCTTTAGTCCTGGTACAAACAATACATTCTTCATCTTCACAGACTTTCCAGAGTCTAGCTTATAGGAGGATTCCCCACTACCTTTTATTGAATACTGGTAGTCATCTCCAAGTTTCACCTTGTGGGGCGATTCATGTTCTGATAGGTTCACAACGGATTCTTTGAATCCTGTCATATGTTTGGAAGCCCCACTGTCTATAAGCCAATCATTGCTTCCATGTGTGATGTTTCCCATGAGAGTGGAAATCAAAACATATTCTTCATCACTTGAAGAATCATCACTTTCTTGTCTGATTCTCTTTGTGGAAGGTTCATTATCCTCTACGGCATGATCATGATGCCTTCTCTTGTTTCCCTTCTTCTTGTGAGGGCCATTTTTGTTTCTAGGACATTCTCTAGCATAGTGTCCTTTCTCGTCACATGCATAACATCTGATTCTAGACAAATCTCTTCTAGTGTTATCTTTCTGGTGGAAGTGCTTACCTTTGGGGTGATGAGAATTTCTTCTGCTTTTCTTGGAGTGTACTATGAGACCTTGATCTTCACTTCCCATCTTTTCTTATTGAGCTACTATCCGAGCTTCTTCTTGTGAGAATTCTTCCCACAGTCTACTGAAATTGACTAGCTTCTTTCTGACACGGATCCCTTGAATAAAGGAGTCCCATGATCTAGGGAGACCATTCAAGGTAGTCATCACAATTTTTGTATTCTCTACTTCTTCATCTACTGCTTCAAGTTGTTCCTTGATCTGAGAGACTCTTGAAAAGTAAGACTAGCTGGTTTCTGCATTCTGGATCTTTACATTCCTCAATTGGTTTCTCAGAGTCATCTTCTAATTTATGTTCTTTCCTTCAAACAGTTTGGTCAAGGAATCAAACATAGCTTTAGGTGTCTTTAGGGAGGACACCTGTGGTATGAGGTGATCCTTGATTGAATCAGCAATAATCCTCTTAGCCATGACCAATTTCTTTTTGTGTAAGGACTTAGCCTCATCTCCCTCTGGAACTGGAACCTCTTCATTGATGTAAGAGTCCAACTCATTTTCTTCTAGGACAAGGGAGATCCTATACTTCTAGGCTTGGAAGTTATCAGCTCCCTCAAGATTTTCATCAAGCTTGGTATGATCAGACATCTTAACTAAGAAGCTCAAATGGAAATACAAAATATTTAGATCTTACCAGGTTAATATGTCAGAACTGGATCTGGAGCTGAATTTCTGTAGAGCTAGTTTAGGAGCAGATTAGGGTTTGACTTTCCCATAGTTTTTCCCAACCAAAAACTTTGATCTTGGTCTCTAAACTTCAATTTTGAGGAGGAGATCAATCTAGGCCTCGCCTCACTCAAAAATTCCACTTCTGTGGAAAACCCTAATTTTCGGCAGTAGTGTCAGGTCAAAAATCGAAAATGCTCAGAATCAGATTCTACTTCGACAGAAAGATGTGCCCTAGAGAGGGGAGTCAGTCCAACCCTCTTTTGCTGAAAATATGTGGAGAGAGATCCAAAAAGTAGGAATCCCTAGTTTCTGTAGCTGCATAGTTTCTTCTTCTCATGTTAGCTCTAATACCATGTTAGATTTTTATCATTCAAGCTAGCATTATCTTAGGATCTTTAACTAAGAGAATAAAAAGCACAACAATCAAACATAAGAGACAATGAACACAAAGTTTTTTCTTGGGGAAACCATAAAGGAGAAAACCCCGCAACTTCCTCTGAGATAGAATCGACACCAAAAGAAAAACCCCAAAAATAGTAAGATGATCTCCCAACAGCAGTAGTCTCTCTCTCTCTTGTCCCAGTAACATCTTCTCTCTCAGTTATGCGCTACAACTGAGTGTGAGTGAAAGTGTGATAAATAGAGAGGCCCACTCTCTATTTATACTAATTCTCGACTTGACAATAACTCCCTAGGGATGACTTCTCTAGGAGAGTCTAATAACCCTAGGGCCCCACAACTACGGGGACTTTAACCCTTGATCAATAGGAGGGTTACCCACAATGACTTTACATGACTTGTTTACATTATTGAATCTCCTGATAGGAACATCGAGGCATGACATGACTCAAATACATTACAGACACTTCCCGGAATAAACATCGGGGTACAATACATAAGATATACAAGTGAATACATTTTGAAGTTACAAATACATCAAGAACATTAGGGTTGCAGGAATGAACCCTGTAGACTATCATTCTACTCGCTCACATAACCACTATGCCCCTATATTAAAACCCACAGCAAATAAAATAACACACAGGAAAATATAATATTTAAACCATGTAATTAGATTTTTATACAAGCGAGGGAAGGAATCAAATCCTATGGGCATCTAAGCCCCAAATCAGATCCACCCTTAAAAATACAACTCATTACATCCACAACGAATAGGATTTGAATCATGTGGAGTCTTCATATAGTAATCAAATCCACGCTATACACATAGTGTATGCGGGATCCTTTAATCACTTACATATGCTACAGCAAGATCGTGAGACCCCCATGGTCTGCCCTCACGTTGTAAGCGAAGCCTCGGCCACTTAAAATAAATACATAGACCCTTAAAAATTAAACCTTGTGATAACATATGTCTGTCAATAATTCAATCTATAGCACAATATCAATTTGGGGTTTACACCCACGAACTATTACATTTCCACATCACATAATAATAAACGAAACAATCATACGAAATCTACAGCAACCTTGTCAACCAAGGGTTTACACCCACAGTGTTTTTATAAATCCACGTTACATATTAAAAACAAATAGTGAATCCTAAATCTTCTACGTTGTCGCAGCTTCCATGGAAGGGCGCTCATGCCATTCACGACATGGCCCCAAGCCATGAGCTATCGTCATCATTTTTCCCATTCATCAACTATTAACAATAATGAAGGTAACAATACACAGACTCAGGATGAATACTAAACACCAGACATCAATCCAAGATTAAATAAACACAAGCATTATCAAAAACACAAAATATATGTATTTACACATAACCAGTAAAGTCTGCAAATCGAATTTTACACAGTCGTGCCAAGGGCTATGGCACCATTGCAAGAAATGGTGCTTCCTGAGATTAAAACCCCTAAATCAAAATACGAATTACATACACAAAAGGAAGAGTCTGCTAAAAGTCCCAAGTTTCCCCACTCTCTGCTAACAACACCCTTATATAATTACAAACCCAAAGCTTATACGCGGGCTTGAAGGTGAATCGAAATCCCACAGTAAAACCCAAATAGCAACATGATAACCCGTTCCTACCCATAATGATGAGAGGTGACAGCGCAGGGTGTTTAATAGGCTTATCGTGCACCTATGGTATCACCCACGAAACAATGGTAAATCCCTAAACCTTGAATCTCCATGCTCACCCTATCCCCTGCAACCACCAACAAAAATGATGAGGATGAGAAGTATGCAATAGTTAAGCCATGAATCAAACATCAAAACACTTCCATGAAACCAACGAAGCATACCTTCATTCACTAGGGTGTCACCTCCATCTTTTGCACAGAGCCAAGACCAAACCATCAGCGAAACAAACGAAATGACCAAGTCACTCGTGGAGAAAATCCCTAAGCCTGGGCTGCCCCAAACCGCGAGATGCATTAATGGCACCAGCCTAGAGTCCAACATCAAACCAAAACCCACATATCCATAGTTTTCTATTGCTTCATTTACATTGGTCAGCATTCCATGGAAAGTGCTAAACCCCATCGCATAAATTCCAAACCATATGTTATAACTCGCCGCCCTAATTCTCTTACAAAGTATCGTGTAAGGCATAGTCCATGCAATGGGTGTGCTAACCCAAAGTCATATCCCCAATGCACAAGTATGTTAGGTATCGTTTAGACCATAGGTCAGGCCTTAAACCTTTGCTCTTATATTATCCTAGCATTAAACTTGGAACCATGGCATATGAAATATGCCATGGTAGTTTTTGTTATATACAAATTCAAGAGTTGGTCTCTGAAGCCAAAGTTTATAAACCTACTAATAAAAATAAAAGATAGGTTAATACTCATATTAACATAAGACATAAAATACAAATAGGATAGGATAAGAATTAAGAGATCAGTAATTAACTAATGATAAACAGTAGGTTCTTAAATAAAAAAAGCTCCAGATTTTACGAAACAAGTTTGTCGTCGCTAGGTACACCTGCACGGAATCAAGATAAGTGGTGCCTTAGTAAAAATAGAACTAAGTAAGCCTGCTAGACAAGTGAAAACTTTACCTCTCATACCATCATGGGAGAACTAGTCCCACCACTCCACCCAATTTAGTTCCAGAAACAAAGTTAAGTTAGAACCATATAAATAACAAGTAAGACTATGCAGAAATGAACAAAGTATGAAATCAAGTAACGACACAAACATGACAATGTATAACCATAAGAACAATGTAGTAATCAGCATTACGACATCTTAATTAAAACACAGTAATAAGTATAACTGAATTTAAGATGATAGGACCTAAGAACAGCTTACGACCAAATAGCGGTACAACTAGGTAGTTTAGGTAGTTTTTACTAGCCTACTAAAAACAATTATTTTCAATTTTGGGGGACATTAATGTTACATTATTTTATCATAACTATCATGCTTATTTTGGAAATTATTTATGTATAATTGCAAGAAATTACATTCAAAAACACAACCATACTGAATCACGATTTACATTTAACAATTTATTTGATTTTTTTTCATAAACATCACGAATCATAAAATATATGGAACTCAAATTGTTTATAAAATAATTCAATTTCACCTTAAATACATATCAATTAAATAACTGTTGCAATATTAGAGTCTACGAAAACATTTCAGCAACGTATTAACTATTTATTAAAAAAATGGTAATGTTGCGACATTACATTTCAATTGGTAATACAATATTGCACTTGCTCAAATAACAATTTAATTAATCTATGTAAGTGTTGCAATTAAAATCCCATATTTCAAACTTTAACAATCCATACATTCATTTACATTATATTCATGAATGCAATGCTCAACAACATATTGACTATTTATTAAAATAATGGTAATGTTGCAACCTCAAATTTCCAAGGAATGCTATCAAATTGCCACAATCCCACATGCTTACATCATTTTATTATAATTATCATGCTTATTTCAGTAATTATTTATGTATAATTACAAGAAATTACATTAAAAAACACAACCATATTAAATTGTAACCATTCAGGTATATCGTAATACAACATTAACAGTCATGAACATTGCATCCCAGCATAACCTTTTATAAATGTGATGATGTGACAAAAACCAATTAGGAATGGATGAATATTGACAACACCATTTAAAAAAAATAACTAAACCCAATCCTTCCAAATCCTTGCAACAAACCCCATAATTCGACATAATTCATGAAATAACACAGACATAGTACAACATAACCACGGACGAATGTCACAAGACACCATAAGCACCAATGAACATCATAATCCAAGATAACCCTTCATTGATTTCAGAATGCAAACAAAATAAGAAAAAAAAAAAAGGAATGTGGCAAACATAACTAAACCCAATATCTCCAAAACCTTCTTTTATAAGCATACCATAATTCAACATGACCATCGATGAAAGTCGCGATCCAAAATGAAACTTCACAAATTTCATAACTTAACGTAACCATAATGCATGTCAAAGTGCAACAAAACCAATCAACATGAAAAAATTGCAAAATGGAAATTGGACCTTCATGTTTTTCTTAACAAAAGATCAAACTTGATGTATGTTGAAACTCAAACAAAAAATTCTAACATAAGTTAACCAAACTATTACAAAACCTTACAACCAACAAAATTCATTAAATGTTAACCATAATACAACAAACCCATGGACAAATTGCACATTCCGAGATAAACCTTCAACAATTTCACAATGCAAAGAAAAATAATGAACGTATCAAAATTAACCAAACCCAACCCTTGCAAAACCTTATAACGAACCCTTCACATATGCCACACTAGAAAAAAACCGTTCAAAATATAACTAAACCCAACTACTACAAAACAATTTTATGAATCGCATAATGTAACAAAAATCCAGCAACCAACATTACCATATTACAACATGACCATAGAGCAATGTCATAATTCAACTTAATGATCACTCACTATGATAATCCAACATAGCACTTGATAAAATAAATATATATTTGACTTTTTAAATTACTTTTAATGTTGTAATGCAATCAACCACATTAATGAACATAACGATAATACAATATATTTAAATTATTTTTAATGTTATAATGCAATCAACCACATTAATGAACATAAGGAGAATACAATATATTCATAGAGAAATGGCGCAATCCAACATAACCCTTCATTTATGTCAAAATAGAATAAACAATTGAAAATATGACTACACCTAATCATTTTGCAAAATTACAATGAATTACATAATGTGACAAACCCATTACGGAACATAGCCATAATGCAACATAACAATTAGAGAATTTTTGCACTATTAGAATCTAATAAAACCTTTCAACAACATGATAAATTTTGATTATAAATGCTAACGTTACAGTGTGACATTTCCAATGACAATTATCATAACCCTTTGTCTACCTCCTACATACTATTTGAATGCTTACATTCCCCAATGTATTTGTCACATTATGAAATTAAACAAAGGCTATGTGAGATTGTCACAATTTGCAAGGATTTGATGTCACATCTTTGTATCTTTTGCGACACAATACATACTATATACAAAAACATTGTTTATGCCTCATTGTGACATTGATCATCTACATTCTAGTAATAATGAACATATGTTGACTTGGTACATCAATAATATGGTAAGGAACCTTACGGCTATGTTACATTATGAAATTGTGATACGTTTTTTTATAGCATGTGAATTAAATACCTTCTTCTTAATTACCATATTATTATACAATATAATAATTATATATTATTATTTCCATAAAAATCATATTATTATTTTATTCTTACTTTAATACAATTATTTTAATTAAAGACTATATTTTATTACTTTCGCATCAATACCTTAACTAATAACCATATTTTGAAAATAAAATAAAAAAAATACAGTAGTATTATTAAATATTAATATTTTCATAAAAATAATGTGTTTTTTACTTTATTACAGTTATTTTAATTAAATACTATATTATATTAGTTTGACATTAATATTTTAACTAATAACCATATTTTGACAATAAAATAATATAATATAGTACTATTAAATTATTATTATTATACTTAAATAATATATTATAAAATTATTATTTAATTACACTTACTTAACTATTATTAATATTATTTTATTAACATCTAAAATAATATATTATAAATAATATTATTATGTAATAAAACATTAATTACACTTAACTATTATTCTTACAATTTTATTATCATCTAAAATATTATAATATATGTTAAAAACATAATTAATATATGAATTGTTTCTTAATATTAATTACACTTAACTAACCAATATTATTACTATTTTGTTATCATCTAAAATATTTTAATATATTTTAATAAATAAGAAAAACATTATTATTACATTAATTGTTTCCTAATATTAATAAATATTTCCAAACTATAACATATTTATATCTAAGATTCAAAAAATAATATGGCTTATTAATTTGTTGTAATATTGCCATACATTATTTTAATTAATATGATGTATAAAATGATATCATTATTTAAATACAAATGGATATTAAAATTATTAATTATAAAGATATTAAATAATAAAGTATGGTTAACATATCTAATAAATAATAATGGATATAATTAAGTTAATTATATAATATATACTATAGGGAAAACACTGTATTAATAATGTTTTGCCTATATTATATTTTATTTAATGTTTTATATTAATTAGCTAGTAATAAATAAATAATAATATTTATTATATATTATAATTATTAAATAAACAATATTATTCTCATTAATACTTTGTAGATATGTCTATGCCCTCACTTGTTACTAGCAACAATCACATTAAATTAATTAATGTTTCTGAAGGTAAATTTAGGAGACTTAAATTTAAAAACATAATTAATACATGAATTGTTTCATAATATTAATTACACTTAACTAACCAATATTATTACTATTTTGTTATCATCTAAAATATTTTAATATATTTTAATAAATAAATAAATAACATTATTACTACATTAATTGTTTCCTAATAATAATCAATATTTCCAAACTATACCATATTTATATCCAAGATTCAAAATTAATATGATTTATTAATTTGTTGTAATTTATTACCATACATTATTTTAAATAATATGTTGTATAAAATGATGTCATTTATTTAAATACAAATGGATATTAAATAATTAATTGTAAAGTATTAAATAACAAAGTATGGTTAACATATCTAATAAATAATATTGGATATAATTAAGTTAATTATCTAATATATACTATAGGAAAACATTGTATTAATAATGTTTCACCTATATTATATTTTAATATTTAATGTTTTATATTAATTAATTAGTAATAAATAAATAATAATATTTATTATATATTAGAATTATTAAATAAACAATATTATTCTCATTAATATAATAATATTTATTATATATTAGAATTATTAAAATTATTATATATTATAATTATTAAATAAACAATACTATTCTTATTAATACTTTGTAGATATGTGGATAGGCCTAAATTTAGGCACATACTTTTTATATTAATATTTTTTCGTATAGTATGTGTTTAAATATAAGCCTATCCACTTATTTAGACACATTGATTAATTTAATGTGGTTGTTGCTTGAGCCCATAGACATATTTACAAAATATTAATAAGAATAATATTATTTATTTATTAATTATAATATATAATAAATTTAATAATTATAATATATAATCAATATTATTATTTATTTTTTACCAGTTAATTAATATAAAACATTAAATAAAATATAATATAGGTAAGATATTATTAATACAATGTTTTCCATATAGTATATATTAAATAATTAAGTTAATTATATACAATATTATTTATTAAATATGTTAACAATACTTTATTATTTAATACATTTACAATTAATTACTTTAATATTCATTTTGTATCTAAATAAATGATATCATTTTATAAAAACTGTACTTAAAAAAAATTATAAAAACTCTTATTCAAAAATTAATCATGAGACTACTACCTTAACCTTCACCTAAAGGACATAATAAAACAAGAGCATAATTTACAACTAAGTGGTAAAATTTAAAATTGTTTTATTTAGTGAATTAAGATTAATAGGCAATATATCATACAATAATGGAATAGAAAAGAACAGGAAATAATTCCTGTGATCCTCTCCATGTTAGGTTTTTGACAATCGAAATGCGAGAGATTCCGATTTTTGATAATATCGAAAGAGTTTACATATATTAGGATAACGTTATTTAGGAATTGCGAGTGGAATTTGTATTTAATTGTATAGGCCTGTGGTATCGTTCGAGGCAGTGTGGACAGGTACTCTGCAATAGCAGCCATTTGGAAATGCAAACGGTATGTTGGAAAAATGTAATTATTCGCAGATATGTACCTGACTTCCAGCCAACTCTATCAGAGTTTGTACAAGTCAAGATCTTGTCTGTCAGTCTGACAAGAAGGAAGAGTCCACAATTCGGCATTGTAAACCAGTCGAATTTATTTTTGAAGCTAAGTTGTTAGGTAGACAATTATTACAGTCTTTAATGGTGAGTTAGTCGACCCATGTAAAAGCAATCTTCAGGTTGCCTATAAATAGAAGAAGCAAATTGTAAATCAGTTTACACAGACAATAGACAGTGCAGGAACTCAGGGTGAGGAAGAGAATTCGAAGCTCAAGCTTCTATGTATGTGATTTAGTCGAAGAGCCGAAACTCTGTAGACCGATAAGTCTGGACCGACCAGTTTGTAACCGATAAGTTTGTAATACTTTGTTATTTCCGCATAGTTAAATATATGAAATAGTTTATGGTTGAATGCATGATTATTTGGCCGCACATAATTCCATATTTGCTTCTGTAAATGTCGTTTACAACTACTGTTAAGTGAAAGATCAAAGAACCCATAAAATTCTCACCGCGTGAAAGTTCCAGGTTTTACGGCACATTGGTCGACTCAAGTCTTCCTACATATTTGGGCATATGTTTTTATAAGATATTTGCATTTGTAAATGTCTATTTTTACTCCATCTTACTCACAGGTAAAAAGCATATGTAATTTCTCAAGTATTTAGACTAAGAAACTTACTCTATAGATTTCGACCAAAGTGAGCCGACCTGAGTGGTCGGTTGTGTGAACCGACTTGAGTGGTCGGTTGAGTCAACCGACTAAGGTGAACTGACTTGGTCGGAGCAGTCGACTTGGTCGAAGAGAAGAAGTCAGTCGACTTGATCGATGTGACAAGTGGTCGAGGTAAAAACCTGTCGGTAGAACCGACAAGCAAGTCGAAGTAAATTTAGTCAAGTAGTAAGACTCACTAAAATTTATAAACTTGTCTAGTCGGGAGATAGACAAGTTTCACCGACAAGTGAAAAGAAAAAGTGGTTGGCGTGAAAAGTGAAAATCAAATTTTAATATCAACTAAGCCCTAAACTCAAGTTTAGTTGGCTCGGTTTTGGATAACTGGTATCAGAGCCAGGTTATATCAGAACAAGATTTATATCAGCCCAAGATTTAGGAAAGAAATCTTGTCTTAAAAGGTGGAAATTAATTTTCTAAGAAAAGTTAATTAAAAATTAAAATGGCTTCCACTTCTGGTTCATTGCAAACTCCAATTTTTACAGGAGAGAATTATGAATATTGGTCTTTAACAATGAAGGCTTTATTCAGAGGTCAAGATGTCTGGGAGATAGTCCAGTATGGTTATGCAGAACCAGCAGACATGACAGCATATAACAATCTCACACATGCTGAGAAAGATGTCTTGAGAGAACAGAGGAAGAAAGATGGAAAAGCTTTGTTTTTCATACATCAAGCTATGCATGAGAGCATACTCCCAAGAATAGCAGCAAAAACAAATGCTAAGGAAGCATGGGAAACATTGAAGACTTCCCATCAAGGTTTGGAGAAGGTAAAGACATCCAAGCTACAGATTCTGAGAAGAGATTTTGAATCTCTGTCCATGAAAGATTCAGAGAATGTAGACACATTCTACACCAGAGTTGTTGGGTTGATAAACCAACTGAAATCTCATGGAGAACCCATAGCAGACCAAAGGGTTGTTGAAAAAATTCTCAAAATTATTCCCCCAAGATTTGAAAACTTGGTTGTGACCTTAGAGGAACACACAAACATGTCGACATTTACCATTGATGAGCTGCAAGCTTCACTCATCAATCATGAACACAGACTCAGCAGAACACAGACATCATTGGAAGGTGCATTTGCAGCATAGTCATCCATAATCCGTGGTACAGGCAGGGGGAGAAACAACTTCAGAGGCAGAGGAAGAAGTTCTTTAAGAGGAGGACGAGGTAGAAGTCCTGCAAATGTCGGTGGTAGAGGAGATAACCAGAACCCAAGTCAGCCAAGTGGCCAGAGGTTTGATAAATCAAAAATTCAATGTCATTACAGTAAGAATTTTGGTCATTATGCATATGAATGCAGGAAGAAGCAATATGACCAAGGAAGGAAAAACCCAAGTCAGTCGACCAACACCAGCACTTCGACAAGTGCAATGTTAATGGCATCGACATCTCCACTTAAATGCAATTCTATTCAAGAAATTCCACATGACATATGGTATTTAGATTCAGGATGCAGCAACCACATGACTGGTAATTTGAATCTGTTCTCCAGTCTAGACACTTCAGTTAAAACTGATGTTACACTTGGAAACAATGTCCAAGTTACTGTCTTAGGAAAAGGCACTATTGATATTCTAACCAAACAGGGGAAGAGTAAGTATATCCTTGATATCTATCATGTCGAAGGTCTGAAACATAATTTGTTAAGCATTGGACAGTTGTTACAAAAAGGCTACAGAGTCTACATGGAAGATGAACACTGTGTGATCAAAGACAAGCGACCAGCTGATAGCAAAAGTGCCAATGACAAGCAACCGCTTGTTTCCATTGAGGATAGTTCCCGACATAAAAGGGAAGACAAACACAGGAGCTGCATTTAAGGTAGAAAGTGAAGAAACAGTCGAGCTCCTCGACAAGAGAGAAAATTACAGCACTAATTTGCAAGTTGCATTTCAGACAGAAGTTCAGGATGAATCTTGGTTGTGGCATTTCAGATTTGGACATCTTAATTTTGGTGGGCTGAAGCTACTACACACAAAGAATATGGTGAAGAGATTACCATTGATCGACAGACCAGAGAGGGTTTGTGAAGGCTGCATTTTTTGCAAGCAACACAGAGAGACATTTCCAGTTGGAAAGTCCTATAGAGCATGCACACCACTTGAAATTGTGCACTCTGACATCTGTGGTCCAATGAAGACATCATCCATTGGTGGCTGTAAGTATTTTCTAACTCTTATTGATGACTACGCAAGAAAAACATGGGTATATTTCTTGAAACATAAATCTAATGCATTTGGTTATTTTCGACAATTTAAGGCACTCATGGAGAACCAGAGTGGTCACCGCATCAAGATCTTAAGGATCGACAGAAGAGGTGAATATGTTTCAAATGAATTTCTAAATTTTTGCAAGACCCATGGCATACAGAAAAAATTCACTACACGGTATACACCTCAGCGGAACGGTATAGCGGAAAGAAAGAACAGAACCATCATGGAGATGGCACGCAGCATGTTGGCAGCCAAGCATTTGCCAAATGAGTATTGGGGTGAAGCAGTCGCAACTGCCGTATACATTATGAACTGGTGTCCGACAAAGAGTGTGAAGAACAAAGTTCCCCAAGAAGCATGGACATGTATGAATCATAGTGTTTCCCATTTAAAAGTTTTTGGTTGTGTTGCATATGCTCATGTTCCAGATGAGCTGAGAAGGAAGCTAGACAATAAGGGACAGAAATGTATTTTTGTCAACTATTCAGAAGACACAAAAGCATACAAGTTGTATGACCCTGTCGCAAGGAAAGTGATAATTAGTCGGGATGTTCAATTTGTCGAGAACGAATCATGGGATGGAACCGTCGACATAAATGTCAACATTGTGTCGAACGTCGACAATGATGATATGGAAGAGGAAGTGGTTCAAATACCACATGTAAGTCAACCAGTCGGAGCACCGTTGACTCCCATGACACCAAGACATGGTTCAGCACAAGGACCATCGACACAAGTAGCAGCTCAAGCTACACCAACAAGTACACCAAGAGGACAGCAAACTCCATCAAGCATTCAGTCTAGGTCGACATCGACAGAACCGGTGAAAACAAGAAGTCTGCGAGAGATATATGAAGCTGGTACACCTAATTCATTCTCTCTCTTTAGATTATTTTTCCCTATATATGATCCACTAACATTTGAAGAAGCTGTTGAAGAAGAAGTATGGGCACAAGTCATGGATGAAGAAATAGAATGCATTGAGAAAAACCAGACATGGGAACTGATTGATTTACCAACAGACAAGGATGTAATCAGTTTCAAATGGATTTATAAGACAAAGCAAGATGCTGATGGGAATGTGCAAAAGCACAAGGAAAAAATGGTAGCAAGAGGGTTCACATAGCAACCCAGCATCGACTTCAATGAAACGTTTGCACCTATTGCACGCATGGACATAGTCAAAACAGTTTTGGCCATTGCTGCATAAAACAAATGGCATGTTCATCAAATAGGTGTCAAGTCAGCATTCTTAAATGGCTATCTAGAAGAGGAAATATATGTGGAATATCCACAAGGGTATGAAGTTCTAGGTCAAGAGCACAAAGTGTACAGGCTGAAAAAGGCACTCTATGGTTTGAAACAAGCTCCTAGAGCTTGGTACAGTCGTATTGATTCATATCTCACTGAAAATGGATTTCACTGAAGTGAAAGTGAACCGACTTTGTACACCAAAGTAGATGAGCAAGGTAAGATGTTAATTGTCTGCCTGTATGTAGATGATTTAATATTTACTGGTGATTATGGCATAGCATATTTTAAAACAGTCATGGAAATTGAATTTGAAATGACTAATCTGGGGCTTATGAAGTTTTTTCTGGGTATTGAAGTTCAGCAGTCTGAAAGTGGTATCTTTATATCACAGTTTAAGTATGCAAGTGAAGTTTTAAAAAGGTTTAACATGTCTCACTGCAAGACATCCCCAACACCAGTGATAACAGGTTTAAAATTGAGCAAGGATGATGAAGGATCCACTGTAGATCCTGCGCTGTTCAAAAGGCTTGTTGGCAGCCTTATGTATTTGACAGCAACAAGACCAAACATTATGTATGGAGTAAGTCTGATCTCAAGGTTCATGGAATCATCAAAAGACTCACATTGGCAAGCAGGTAAAAGAATTTTAAGGTATGTAAGTGGCACAAAAGACCTTGGTATTATTTATTCAACCTCAGAAAATTTTAAACTCATTGGTTACACTGACAGTGACAATGGAGGCAGCATAGATGACAAGAAAAGCACATCTGGGTACACATTTCATCTTGGTACAGGTGTTGTTTCATGGGCTTCAAAGAAACAACCCATAGTAACTTTATCTTCAGCTGAAGTAGAGTATGTTGTAGCAACAAGTGTTGCATGTCAAGTTGTCTCGATGAGAAGAGTCTTAAAAGACTTGTCATAGAACCATCAAGAACCGACAACAATTCAGCCATAGCATTATCAAAGAATCATGTGTTTCACAAGAGAACAAAGCACATCGACACAAGGTTTCATTTTATAAGAGAGTTGGTGAACGACAAGGAAATTTGTTTGGAATTTTGCAGGTATGAAGACCAACTTGCCGACATCTTCACAAAGCCATTGGCAAAGGACACATTCCAGTATCTGCGTAGTTATCTTGGAATGACAAGTTCTCCACAATGAACTCTGTCATAAACAGAGCATGTCTAAGCTCTGAAACATTTTGTAAATTTTGTTTTAAAAATCTCCATCTGCTTATAATTAAAGGGGAGTGTTGGAAAAATGTAATTACTCGCAGATATATACCTGACTTCCAGCCGACTCTGTCAGAGTTTGTACAAGTCAAGATCTAGTCTGTCAATCTGACAAGAAGGAAGAGTCCAGGATTCGGCATTGTAAACCAGTCGAATTTATTTCTGAAGCTAAGTTGTTAGGTAGATAGTTATTACAGTCTTTAATGGTGAGTTAGTCGACCCATGCAGAAGCAATCTTCAGGTTGTCTATAAATAGAAGAAGCAAATTGTAAATCAGTTTACACAGACAATAGACAGTGGAGGAACTCAGGGTGAGAAAGAGAATTCGAAGCTCAAGCTTCTGTGTATGTGATTTAGTCGAAGAGTCGGTTTGTAACTGACAAGTTTGTAATACTTTGTTATTTTCGCATAGTTAAATATATGAAATAGTTTATGGTTGAATGCATGATTATTTGGCCGCACATAATTCCAGATTTACTTCTGTAAATGTCTTCTACAATTACTGTTAAGTGAAAGATCAAAGAACCCATAAAATTCTCACCGCTTGGAAGCTCCAGGTTTTACGGCACATTGGTCGACTCAAGTCTTCCTACATATTTGGGCATATGTTTTTATAAGATATTTGGATTTGTAAATGTGTCTATTTTTACTCCATCTTACTCATAGGTGAAAAGCATTTGTAATTTCTTAAGTCTTTAGACAAAGAAACTTACTCTATAAGTCCAAAGTGAGCCGACTTGAGTGGTCGGTTGAGTCAGGTAAACCAACTTGGTCGAAGCAGCAGACTTGGTTGAAGAGAAGAAGTTAGTCGACTTGGTCGATGTGACAAGTGGTCGAGGTAAAAACCGACAAGTAAGTCCAAGTAAATTTAGTCGAGTAGTAAGACCTACTAAAATTTATAAACTTGTCTAATCGGAAGATAGACAAGTTTCACCCACAACTGAAAAAAAAAAAGTGGTTGGGGTGAAAAGTGAAAATCAAATTTTAATATCAACTGAGCCCTAAACTCAACTTTAGTAGGCTCGGTTTTGGCTAACATGGTAGATGTGGGCGTATTTCATTTGAGATGCATCCTTCTCGCCCAATTCAAAATCGTTAAGGCAAATTGAGCAACTTGAAGTTATTTTTGTTTTATCCTCTGAAATGGTAATGCCAGGCAACTGCTCCCCAGCGCCACTGTCTCGCAACTTTTCCGCCCATCTCAAGTAGAGACGACGAATAGCCATTATCTGATAATGATAATTATATGCACTGTTTGAGACTTCTGGTATCTCTCTGATAATTATCAGATTCTCTATTCCTCTCAATTCGTGGGGATTCTTGTGCTTCTTTACTGTATACACTACATTCATACTTTAAAGAAAGTTTCGCTTCGATATTCACTCTGTTTGTTATTTGTAGGCTTTACGTTTCTACATTCTAAAAATAAATTTCCCATGCCATTTCCGATCCTTGGTAAAATTGCAAAGGAAGGTCTAAAAATCTAACCAAAAATGCAGTCAGAGAGTTTACCACTTGGTAAATTGAGAATGTGAGAAAGGAATACAGAAGCAGTTTCCCTCCTTGAAGCAGGAATTTGGCACAGGTGGTATCAATCTGAGGAAATATTGACAGAATTTGATCCTGTGCATTATTTTACATGAAGAATGACATTCAATTTTTTTTACAGACAACTAATTATTTATTTGTTAGATATGAAGGGTTTTTTATTTAAATTTTTTGGTTGGACAGACTTTAATATGATATACCTCTGGGCAGCAAGCCATTGAATCTCAAGCCCTTTGAGATCCAACTGGCTGCTACGCAGCTGAAAATCTGGGCAGCAAGCTGGTTCTGGTTACTGATTGCCTATTTTCACATAACAGAATTGATAATGATATGACAGAATGTAATGTTAAGTAGTTTCTTTCATACAAAATATTAAAAAAAAATTTTAGAGATGTTTTTTTACTCTTTTATTTTGCTAAAATATATGACTGCTCGTCTTTTATCAACCCGGCTTGATAAGTCAATGCACAATGTGTTTTTAAATAAATATATAAAAAGGGTGAGAATATAAGATCAACAATGGTGAGACCAACCAATCCACCCTCGTTGGGCTACCTTTAAGCAACACTTATTTGAATGCGGGGCCTGAGTCAACTAAAGGAAAAGACAAAGGGGAAAATCCAAATAGGTTAACATCAATAATGATGAAACTAACCAATGCCCACGTCGGGTTACTTTCAGGAATACTTATTTGAATGAGGGCGGAAAATCGAAGAAAAGGCAAATGGTAAAATTCAAATAGGTTTAGATCAACAATGATGAAACTAGGGTTAACCAATGCCCTCGTCGGGTAATGAGGGCCCTCAGTCAACTAAAGGAAAAGACAAAGGAGAAAATCCAAATAGATTCTAGAGAGGCTACCGTGTCTGCATTCATCACACACGCGCATGGAGGATACTTAACCAAGAAGGAAGGTAGATCAAGGTAGAGGTTGAATGATTTGTGGGAATTGATATTGTAGTTGTGTAAGTGGATCATATACATAACTCAATAACTCAATGGATTATAGGTTTGATGGTTTGGGAGACATCTTTTCTATGTGTAAAGGGGGTAAGATAAGCGATTTGGGAAATGTCATAAAAAGCATGGATGTAGAAGACTTCTTGAGGAGGATAAGATCTTGTATTAGGACTTTTTATTATAAGTTCTTTATTGATTGGAAGAGGCAAGGAGGTGGAGCAAGCCAATGATTTGGAGGAGGGCCATTGCATGAAGTTGAGTATACTATTATGGGTCATTGTAGATTTTTGAAATGCATCCTCATTACCATTATCAATAATAGATTTTTACTTTCACTTATCACCTTTGGGAAGGTCAATCCTAAGACTATGGTTATGCTCAAGATTACAATGCAAGTGAAAAACAAAGTATATGTGTTATAAAACACATATGCATTATATTTCTAGTATGAAATTACATATGTCATATCATTTTTGGGATTATCTGTGTAGTTTAAGTCATTAATATATGACCCATATACCAATTTCTCATGGTTTTTTTCTTCATAAAAAAATAAGGATCTTTTTGTATAGAACAGTAATAGATATGCATTATATTTTACCACAATTTAACCCACTCAATTCTTCAATCAGATCTTTCTAATCTTTCCCTATCATTATCCACCACAGAGAATATGCCTATTTATAATTTAAAACACATGAAAACTATTATTCATGGCCAAACATGCTTCCTTGTAATATTAAAGCATTAGAACCTATATTATATTAATGTAAGCCATTGTGATTATCATTAATAAACTTAAGGAGGAATATATGGGTATTCTTATTGGACCATGTACTTTCATGGTACTTATATATGACTTAGGACCTCAATGAGACCTCATATGCTCAATGCCCATGAATGAGGCATCCAATCACCACTCATAACCTTTGTATGAGACCTTTCTTCACTATGTGAGAATATGAGCATCATTAGCAGATATTGTGCACCACAAACATGTATCAAGGCCATTGTGTTAGTGGAAGGATGAAATCAAGGGTCTATGGATTTGAATAAGTCTCATTGGTCTTGAGGACCATGGATAACCTGTCAAACTATCACACATGAAATTTGTAAGGGATCATAAGCCTCCCAGTGATAATAAGGGTGTCATCAATAGGTATCGTGCACCAAGGACATGTATTGGGGCCATGGCAATGTTCAGGGGATGAAATCAAGGACCTTGGGCCTTAAAGGTGTCTTCACGAGCTCAATGTCTAAGAAAATTTTCTCAAACCACCATACAAGACCACTATAGGGGATCCTTGGCCTCCATATAAAAATACATAAGAACCAATAAGAGGTATTCCACACCATGGACATGTATGGAGTCCTTCAAAATATTGGGAGATGAAATCAAGGAACTCAAGTCCTGAATGAAAATTATTAGGATTAATAGCCATGGAATAATCCTCCAACTACCACTCATAACCTATGTTGTAGAATCTAGAATTCTAATTAAGACTATAAGGGTGGATAGGAGGTATTTTGCACCAAAATATTAGTGTGGATAGGAGGTATTGTATAAAATGTATTCTCCACAAAGCCTCTAAAATAGTTGGGGGATGAAAACATTTGAATTGGTACCCAAATGAAACTATTATTTCTCGATGTGAATGAACAAGGAATCCAACCACCATGCATAGCCTTCATAGAATATGTTTCATATTTGCATGGGAATTTGAGTTTAATTAGGAGGGATTATGCAACATAGACACATACTAGGACCATGACATTGGTAAAGTGAATTAATCAAGTGACATGGATGAGACACCAAGAAACCATACATGACCTATGTAGGGTATATTTGGTTTCCAATAGAGACATGATCCTTAGGAGGTATTGTGCACCACAAACATTGATTAGTACCATGACAATGGTTTGGGTATAAAATTAAAGGACTTGGGACTTGAATGACTCTTCACAAGATAGACATACATGAATTGAATCCTTAAACCACCACACATGATTATTGTAGGGGACCTTTGGCCTCCAACTTAATATTAAATGTGAACTAGCATGACTCTATTGCACAAAATAACCATGTATCAAGGTCTTCATTTATTGGGAGATGATATCAAGGGCTTTGGATCTTGAACTATGTTTTTCAGGAACGATGGCCATGGAAGAAGCCTCCAACCACTACTCATAACCTATGTAGTGTATATTTGGACTTTTACTAAGACTACAAGTGCAGTTAGGAACTATTGTGCACCACAAAATCCTATGTGTGTGATATTTCATCTCTACATGGGAGTATGATCATTGTTGAGAGCTATTATGCACCAAAAACATGTATAAGGACAATGGAATTGGTTAGGGTATGAGATTAAGGAAATTGAATGCCATAAATTAGAGCTCAATGTCCATGACTGAGGAATTAAACCAATGCACATGACCATTGTTGGGGAACTTTGGTATCCCACTAGGAATATGATCATCGTTAAGTGGTATTGTGAACCATGGATGGTCTCTATGCATTAACAACAACCAATGAATGTTTCAAGTGGCTTTGTACAAAGGATAATTTTAATAACACCCCCAAAATTTATATGTATAATAAATGGGAGAATCTCCCTAAGATATAGGAAAATTTGAAGGCTATTTTATCAACAATATAATATCGATATATAATTATTTTGATAATCTTTCATTCTATTATAGAATCTTCTAAAATATTGACTAATATTCCACTAAATTATAAGATATTGTAAACTCTTGGCGAATATTTCACTGAGTTATAAAATATTGTAAAAAAATGGCGAATCTTTCATCAAATTATAAAACCTTGTAACAACTTGGTGAATCATTTTCTACGAAGAATCAACTTTTGATTCTGCGGATTACTCAGGTAGTGCAGTAGAAGAGTATATACCAAAGCTCGACCCTCTCAACTCCTAGACCCTCAAATGAGAAAATCCATGAATGAGGAGAGGAGGGATTTATTTATACATTTCACAAATAGTAGTGGGTCACTCACAACTAGAGGTGTTGGTGAAACACAACTACACTAACTAGATTTAGGGTAAGTGGGGACTCCAGTTTTTATCCCATCCCTTAATGGTCCAACAAACATGTGGATACCCAAATCTTGACATATCAACAAACTGATAGAACTAAAAAATTTACACTGTGGAATGATTATGGCACCCACGAATGATTATTATAATGTATTGTATTATCGAGACCCACGAATTCCCAATTAGCTTATTTTCCAAAACTCTCATTTGTATGATACCCTGTAAGTAAAGAATAACCTTCTTATCTATTTATAAATATGAATGCCACTTTTCCCTTTATTTTGTTAACAATCAAAATATGAATTATTTCATTTGATTCAAAATTTAGAGCTAGTTAGAAACTTGTAATGGTTATTACAAATAAGAACATACATTAACAAGAATAGAAATAGCATTAATGCATCATCACCATATCATTAGAACTACTATGATAAAGACTACATTTTGTCATATAAACTGAGGAGGTGTTTGTATCCATGTCCTTGAAATTTTTGAAAGCATGCAAAATGTGGCAAATTGTTTTAGCGCCCTCATTTAATGCAAAAGGCTAGATATAAAATAGCATAATGTATGCATCTCATGTCAAACATGCCATGTACATATTATGTACAATCATGATGGCAATGGAGTATCATGTTCCAACTAAATCATATATATATCATACATAACTAGATCTATTTATGGATGATGATAGCAACTACATATCAAAACCAATCACCAAAAAATATTTTACTTTTGAATGACCCTTACAAAAAAACAAAATATCGTAATTCAAGTATCGAACCCAACAAATTTAGGTCACAAATAAAATTGATGAACTTGGAAATACAAATAAAAAAATCTATGAGTCACGAACTTATCAATAAAAATAAAAGTATCTACCAGATTACTTTGGACAACTCTTAAAGAATACAACCAAAATAATTACCATTCCACTATGTACCCACCATTATAATGATTTTTCATTCATTTATATTACAAGCATCCCAAACATGAACAATAACATATATAATATATCAACATATATACTCTCATTAACGCCTTAGATCCAATAATAATTGCAGAGCAATATCCTAATAAAACCACATTTTAAACAACTGGGTCAAAATTTAGTTTGAATATATAAAAACCATTCAAGAGTATAATCCACTAGCAACATATAAATGACAGCTGATAGTTTAAACATGACAATTCATCAAATAAATTGTATCTTTGGAGATATATAACATTTTCACCAAACCAATACTCCTAGGATAGAATAAAACCCCAATAACATCGAATGATCCCTAAGAATCAAGAGTGACCTATAATTCAACAAGCCTCAAAAAGAATCCTTGATAAAAAGCAAGACAAAAGATAAATTTACAATACAATAATCTATTGTAATTGTCGATAAAATCATACCACGTTAATTATTGGATAAAAAGTGTCATGTGGTTTTGTATTCTCTGATATATTGCATGTGTGACATGCCCCTTCAAGACCTAATCATTTGGCAATGGAGATGTATTGTGAAGATTAAAATGCCGAGAAAACTAAGAATGAAAAGTGGAATTGCATCAACAAGAACCTTCACCCTGCAAGTGCAATCTGATGTGGGTGAATCATGAATCATTGTAACCTTTATATATAACAAAATAACACATGATTTTCCCTCCAATGCTAGAAATCAAGGGATCAAAGAAGGTGTCACATGAAATTGACTAAAAATATAGGTGAATGCAAACATATGCCTGAATTATAAGGAAAATGGAGGGAGAAATAACCCTTGGTATCCTCCATTACTGAAAATTAGGGGTGAAGGAATGATTTCACTAGAATTTCTCTAGAAATTTGGGGCGAAAGATAGATTGGAGGGAGATTTTTTTAGGGCGAAATTAGTTTATTTTCATTTTCCTCGTTAATATATGGCAGGCTATTCATTTTGGATTAATTTTTTTCCTAATAAATATTGGGCAAATATATTTTAGCTGAAAAACCCTTTTCCATATAAGAAAATAGCCCACTAAATCTTTGTAACCCCCTTAATATAGCTCCTAAAATTATCCATGCTTTGCACCTAAATGGCAGTTCTCCAACTTAACATCCATGAATAAGTAAAAACTGAGGAAGAAGAATTCAATAAAAACTAATCAAAACTGAAGGAGGAAAGAAGAATTCAGTAAAAAATGATCAAACATTCATGGAAAATTGAACAACTAAGAAGACAAAATTGGTCAGCATAACAATACATTCATTATCATTAACCTGTCTATAATACAATCATGATACAATAAGGAGAATTCAAATATACTAGGTATGATTCAAATTCACCTAACTTGGACTGACTTCAGAGAACCCTAAGTGTGGAAAAACACCACTAGAGACTCACTAATGCAACTCCGGATGACTAAATAACTTAACATTTAGTTAACTGATTGATTTAGGTGAGAAAATGCACCCAAATTCCTCAAATCATGCAAAATTGGCGCTAGGATGACTAAAAGTGAACTTACGGTGGTTGATCGGAGCATAACTAAACATAGACTAGCGGAAATTGTTGGTAACTACTAGTGGCATTGAGTGTGGGTTCCTAAATTATAGGGATTGATCTCTAGAGATCCCAAACTCATGTAAACTAGCACATTAGGTGGTAGTTGGGCCCCATATGAGTTCCCCATGGAACTAGTGAAGTGTCATCATACTCCTAAGCTAGGAAAATACAATTAGACTATGGCGGTCAAAGGGAGGATTATTAATTAATTATAACATGCCCCTTAATCCTAAATTGGATAACTTGGGCCTTGGAAACTAATACCAAAGGTCACCCATACCATATAATGCAAAAAATAACTACTCAATAAACCAAGGAAAATGAGGAAAACCTCATGGGAAACCCCCACCCCCTTAAAATGAACCGTAGATTCAAGATCAAGATTTCACACCAAGAGAAAATTTATTCTTAAGTAAAAAACTTGTGAAAATTTCTTGCAGCCTGCATCTGTGTGGGGCAGTAATGCAGTTTGATGGTCCTTGTGTGCACTAGTTTCCTATTACTGTGCATATGAACCTCTCCACTTTCTTCCAATCTGGTGATAGATAGGAGAAGAAATGTTGTTTCTTTTGTAGCCAATATTGCATCTTTTGAACCCCTTTAACGATATGGAAGGATTGAACTTGGGATTCCATTCCCTGGGTCCTTTCTTGATCCCATACAATGGATTCCTTAGCTTTCATGTTAAGAGAGAATCAGTGTACCCCTTAGGATTTTCCATGTAGATTTTTCCTTCCAATTTGTCAATTTGAGTGACATGATCCAATGTCTCATTATTATTCATTGAGCATAACTATTGATCAGGCCTTACCATCATGAAGCATCTTTATGGGAGTTTGTAGCACCTCTCTAGGAGAAGTGGATTTTCTTGACATAGTGCAAGTCTCTCATTTTGAAACTGAGATCGTGTTCATCTCTTATCAGATGAATCTCCAGTAATGTTCCAAGCAGCCTCAATAACCTTTTGAGCCCATTTAGGCCAAGAATTGGGAGTAGGGACTAGATCTGGATCTGGATCTGATTGAGCTTCATCTTCAATTCCAAGAACTGATTCAAATTGGTCCTCTCCTTCCTATTCTGAATTTGAAACATTAATGGAAACATTATCATATGCAAAAGGTTTAGGTAGAATGAGATTACCTTCCCTTTCAAATGACAGCTGAGAATGCACTGGATCTTAGTATGATGGAAATTGTGAGAATTCATATGCCTTGGAGGCATGATTTGCAACACCTTCCCTATCATCTTCCCAATTGAGATATTTGATATCTCCACTAAGTCAGGACCAAATACAACTCACTTTGGTGAGTTTGTATGAATCATTTGATATACAGGAAACAAATTTGGTGCTAAGAAGGGCACATAGAGGACATTATTGAACACTCCATGCTCTAATTTAATTGAACCCTTCCCTTCAGCTTGGATTTGAGTTTCATATCCCATGTGAATACTTGTACCATCAGTAAGTTTTAATGAAAAACAATAATTCTTTGGATGCAACCATGTGATTGGAAGCTCCTGAATCAATGAGGAAGGCAAGAGATTTTGAAAATCCAGCCTTCAGTGCATGGCATCTCTCATGATATTCAATTTTCTCTCTAGAGTCATCCTTTATTGCACCTTCATGGAGGTAAATATTGTGTTGTTCAAGGAGTCTTGACATCTAATATATTGTATTCTTCATACAGCATTTCCCTGTATGGTTTCCTTTCTTACAGTAGGAGCACTTTCCCTTGTCAAACCTCTGATGTTTGTCCTTCTTAGAGCCTGGGGATTCATCTGATGGATTAAACTCTTCCTTAAGATTGAATTCAATATTCTTATTCTCTATTTATTTATGATTCTTCCTTGCTTGCGCATTATTTGTCTTCCCATCCAATAGAGCTTAATTTGTGGAGGCTCCCATGGATCCCATATGTATCAACTTGTCTTGTTCCTGAATAAGAGATTATGTGAACGCATCAAGGGATTGCATTTGGAAATTAGGAGTTGTCATCCTCCCATAGTGAAATGTGGATACGAACGTTGATAACTCTGGGCCAATTCTACTCATAATTGAGAGCACCAATTGCGCATCCTTCTTGTCAATCCCACACTACTTACACTACATGACAAGAGATTTGAATTTTAAGAAGAATTGTTGGATAGTTTTGAAGTTTCCGGGTTGATAAGAAATCATCTCATTCTCCAAAATATGGACTCTCAACTCATCCTTCTTTCCAAACATGGATTCGAGCTTCTCCCATGCTTCCTTTGGAGTTTTCAATCCATCAATATGGAAGAATAATTACCTGGAGATATGAATACACATTAAGCCAAATGATTCATCCATCTTATTCAAATACTTTGAATTCTCAAGAGGTTGTTAGGGTTTGAACTCCCTGCCCATGGTAACCTTTTACATACCTTTGTTGCGCAACACTATCTGCATATCAGCCCTCCAATCAAGATAGTTAAAGGGTGTGAGGATCATGGGTGTCAAGGTTGTTGAATTCTCCATATTCCAGCTTCAAGGAACAACACAAATCTTCAAATATCTTTAATTAAAATGCAAAAAAACTTCAATTTGAATTCAAACCAATTCAAACACTCTCCACTTTGACATGTTCACTTTCGTTGGGTGAATCACATCTGTCTAAACTTCTCTGGACAAAATCCAGAGGGAGAAATGAAAGAATATCAGGAATTATGTGGAACCCAACTGCTTTTAATGCATCAATGGAAGTTCCTGAGGATTTAAGTTGGTCCAAATACCTGCTCTTTTACCATGTTTAATTCATCAAATCTTAGGATCTTCATGCCTGGATGAATTCACTTGTGAAAGAAGGTTGAAGGAGGAAAGAAGAATTTTGTAAAAACTGATCAAACATTCATGGAAAATTGAACAACCAAGAAGACAAAATTGGTCAGCATAATATTACATTAATTATAATTAACTTGTCTATAATACAATTATGGTACAATAAGGAGAGTTAAAATATACTAGGTATGATTCGAATTCACCTAACTTGCACTCACTCCAGAGAACTCTAATTGTGGAAAAACACCACTGGAAACTCACAAATGCAACTCCCAATGACTAAATCACTTCACATTCAATTAATTGACTGAGTTAGGTGAGAAAAGGTGCCCAAATTCCTCAATTCATGCGAAATTGATGCTAGGTTAACTGAAAGTGAACTAACAGTGGTTGATCGAAGCATAACTAAACATAGACTAGGGGAAACTGTTGGTGACTGCTGGTGGCAGTGAGTGTGGGTTCCTAAATTATAGGTATTGCTCTCCAGAGATCCCAAACTCATGTAAACTATTGCATCAGGTGGTAGGTGGGCCACAGATGAGCTCCCCATGGCACTAGTGAAGGGGCATCATACTCCTAAGCTAGGAAAATACAATTAGACTATGGTGTTCAAAGGGAGGATTATTAAATAATCCTAACAGGGATCTAGATGTTTCATGGCCCCCGTTATCCTATAAAAGGAATCCATGTACATGAATTCGTGAATCATGAGAGAAAAAATTAGATCAAAGTTATGCTGCAAGAATTTGTATCAGATCTCATCTTTCAACCCACTTCTTACCACTATTTGGCATGCTAAATCTCCCTCTTGCTTTCTTCCTCAAGAAGCATTTTTTTTCTCCATTATTCTAAGTTTGTTATCAAGCATTTGTGTGGTCAAAAAACGACCCTCCCTAAGGGATTTCGGTGGCTTCCATTGAATCCTTCATATCCTAGGTGACATTAGTGTAACAAGATTTACCATTGGGTAAATATCATTTCGTTTACCACACTCTTCCTATTTAATTTATTTTATTTAGCACTTGTCCATATTTATCTATATTTTATTTATTTGAGAATTTATTTTTTATTTTATGTATGTAACACTAATCCACATTTAACAATTATTTCCTTGTCGAAACCTACAAGGATAGATCAGGGAAGACTGCTCACTCTTGTGACAATTTTCCCTGAATAGTATTTTGGAAACTCCACTACTTTTTTTGTTTATTTCATCATATATAGGATTCCATTTCAACGATAAATTATTTGGGGTGTCTTGTAGGCTCATAAACTTATTGTTCATCCCTTCAACACTTAGTATTTGCATGCTCAAGACTCATTTCCACCAATTATTTAGATAGTGTGGTTCTCAGCATCTTCTTTGTGCGAATTTATTTTCGATAGTCTCTCTGCTCTATGACTTTCCTTTCATCTACATGGATGGGAAATATGTGCAACCTATGTAACCATCTCCCCATGAAATTGCATGCCTATGGGCCAAAAACTCTCGTTGTTGTGCAATTTTTTCATATTTTTAGCTTAGTTTCACCACAAATGTAGTTTCAAGGGCTACTCGATGAACAAGAAGTTAATAAACAACTCAGAAGTTGTTTCTCTAATAATCAAATCACATAGCTAAAATAGGGAGTAAAAAAACATTTTTTTACATGCTATTAGGTAAAGACTTATGTTGGGTAAAAACCTACCTGATTTTTCCAAATTGATAAATGACCCCATACATCATGATCCAACTTGGCTAAGCATACCACCCAAGATTCCCTCATATATCCCAAAATTTGAGGGGAAGCAAGGGGTTGATCCAACAAACCATGTGATGTCATTTCATTTATGTTGTTCATCCAATAGCATCGTCAAAGAAATCGTTCTCCTATGTATGTTTCATAGAACCCTAACAGGAACAATGACCAAATTTAATTTTAATTTACCATCTACAACTCATTCCACATTTGAGTCCATAGCCACAACCTTTCTCACGTATGTTTAATTACCTATATGTCATGATTTAGATTTGTAGATTTTGACAAAAATTTTGGGAAAATACCTCTACACACATCAATAACCACATCCACAAATGGCGTAGGGGCATGAAAATGTGAAAAATAGAAATCCAAGTTGAATTCTTGTTGGATTGGTTCCTTAAACCTCTCCTCCCTATGATTTCCAAATATGTGGCAACCACTATGCCCAAAACGGAAGAAGAGGCCATTCTCAAGGCCTAACATTTCGATTTGATATATGTGTAATCTGGGTATTTGTATATGATCATCCATTATTCCTATCGCCATAATTCTCTGAACCAACCCCCCTAGAACATCACACTTTGATGATAGGATTATAGAGGTCATATCCCATCAATGGAATATTCCCAACCACACAACTCTATGCCATACAATATCCCACATGACAACCCACCAGTACCTCAAGTGTTTGTGGCCCCTCAAATAAATCCAAAATCCCCCATTTGGAGTACAAATGACATATGTACCATACAGTCCTGCATTTCCTAATGCAAGCTAAGCCCATCTTACGCTAGGACCACCTCCCAATGCTCCATAATATCCTACATCCACATCGTGTGGAGCACCGAACTCATATCTTCCCGCACCCATTCACAATCCAAAATTTCGATTTCATGTTCTACCTGGTACTCACCCCTTGACTCTATCTAGGATAAACTTAGTTCAACCATCTCCTGCACAACGAACTCAACAATTTGAGCAGTTAAATGTAGTCAACTATGCTAATCCACAAAATAACAGGAAGAGAAGATAAAGGAAAGAACAATCAAAACTAGCAGCAAGGGCAAGGGGCGATACCCCTCTCTAGAAAAACTAGAACACTGGAAATCAGATTCAAAAAATGTGAACCAATAATCCCTTCAAGCAAGGAACGAACCCCAATATCAATACTAGTTCCCCTTTCTCTATGCGTAGTGAGTATGGCCACTATATACACCAATGTCTATTTATACAAAAAATTCAATAGTTGATTGAGGACAGGAAAAAGGATAGTGCCAACCCCCCTCAACCAACAAATGTGCCACAGCCACAACAAGTTGTTATCCAACAACCTTTTTCCAATCAATGAGTTGCATCCCAACAATAAGAACCCCTCCCCTATGTAATGGAAATTTCCAAAAAAACTACATGAACATAGATAAGATAAACCTTCAAACACGTACCAAAGATTATGGAATTCCTGACCCTCCACATAGGGAAGACACACCTGCTACCACTTGCAGACCTTTGCCGATACCACAACCAAGTAATGACCGTATCCCTAGGACCCAAGAATACACCACTTTGACGAAGTAGCCATAACCCTCACATTAAGACATATAACAATTACATCATTTTAGATAACTTGTCCCAATGCCTCACCACCATGTCCACAATGCAATTTTTTCAGCCTTTCCCTCCCCAAAATAAGGCATTAGTATCATCCTTGAGCACAATTAAACCCATCGATTCATTCCTAATGGACTTCTATCTTAACCGAGGCAAGCCACAGTTTCACTCAACCGTCACATATCAAATTCCAAACACTGTCAAGAATATCATCATTCTTCGATGCATAATCGATGAAAGAGCGTAAACTTGTGTGATGTTACACATGTTTGGAAATTCCTTGGATGACCATACTTGGTCCCATCATATATCTCCCTTTGCTCTTACGATGGTCGGACATCAAAACCACAAGGTCAATACCAAAATGTCCCCATTGAAATAGGGGGGAAACAGAAATCTTTGATATCAAAACAGCCGACACTCAACTCGATTACAGCTACAAGCATTCACAAGATATCCCCTTTATGAAATATGTATGCCTTAGAAACATGCTTCAATTACTTGAAATAAGATAGTTAGTACATATAAATTGCATCGACATAAATAAAGGAATAACTAAATTACAAATTGTGGATATTAAATAAGTTTTACAAAAATAAAATTAACATCATTTGGAAGAGTAAGGAAAGACAAAATGCGGAAAAATGCAAGGTCTTAAAAATATTCTTTTATTGAACAAAAAGATTCCACAAAGACTTTATGTTCTAATAATGTTTTACAAGCCTTTGTGAAGGCCTAGATCAAAGAAACTCAAAAATTGAGCCCTACGTTTTCAAGACTATATATAGAATAGTCAAATAAAATAATAATAAAGAAAAACATAGTCTGTACCGGGAAATACAAGTTAAGATGTTGTAGTAAGGTATCTTATCTGCATATAATGTCACTAATTAGCACGAACAAAAGAGGTGGAACTTCTACATAGTAGACATGCACAGATAAATGAAATAACTCTTCAAACAAAAGCATAAGTTTAACCTTCTTCATCATCCTCTATTACTTTTTTTGAACTTCCCCTTTTATCAATTAACAAATTCAAAGACTATGGAAAATCAGAGTGTGGATTACGGTGGAATGAGAATGAAAATGAATAGAAATTCTACTTTTTAAGCTCTAGCATACCCTTTCTCTCTCTCAAAATAATTCCACATGCATGGACTTCTCTCCTTCCTTTTATGCTTCCACTCGAGCAAATATCAGTTACAACTAGCCCTCTCAATTAAATATAAACAAACCAACAACTTATGAGGATACTTGGGTTATTTTATTTTGTTTTCTTTTAAAATAAAAGGGTACTTTAAAAAAAAAGGGGGAGGAATAAAGTAACATGACAAATCTGCATAGTAAAAATATGAGGTGAAAGAAAGAGGAAAAGGGACAGGGGGGCATATACAATTATCACCACAAATCAACATTTACCAATCATCTAGGGGGTTTTAATCTCAAGGATCAAGAAACATTATGCCTCCCATATGTTTCAATTTCCAAGTAGGGCCACACATAAACCAAGAAATCCCAACACAACACAACTAATAACCATACCTCCTCAAAACCAATGTAGTGAACTAATCATAAAGCGTTCTACTTGTACTTCCTAAAACAAACATTTCAAATGCACTATTCATACTAATCCAAACAAAAATAAAGCAAGTAATATTACATTCACTATTAATCAAAATTACCTATAGTGTTTGTGCATCGAGTAGAAAGGTGATCTACAGCCAGGTATGCAGGAGATGTTGGCACATAAAGTAACAGAGTGTTATGTTACCCAAAAAAAGTAATTAAAAAAATTGCATCAGCTCATAAAATAAAAAATAATTAAAATCGAATAAAAAATAATTAAAAAAATACATGTATGGTTTTAAATTAAAAAGTTTTAAACCAACATAGATCCATCTAAAACTCGAGTCTATAACACCGAGAGGATCAAATTTCTTGAGGTTTATCTTTTTTCTTGAAATGTAAAAACTTTAAGATAAAAACATTTTTACACCTCAAGAAATTGGATCCCTCTCAGTGCTCAGATAGATGCAAGTTTAAGATGGATCTATTTTGGTATAAAAAACCCCACTCAAAGGAAGTAAGTCAACACCAAATGTACCAATTATACATATTCATATTTATCCATGCATTAAACAAGTGACATCTATTCATTTCCATGTCAAACAATGTGATGCTCGGTCAAGTAAAATTAACCAAAAATATACCACTTAAACCAATCCAAAGTGTATCCTAAGTACCATAAAAAAAAAAAAATAGGCTGGCATAGCATCAATAAAATGAAACTTCTAAGTGGATGTTAATGAAAGCGATGTCTTCCCTGCTTCCTCTTTTTGTCTTGGTAGCATTTTNAAAAAAAATAGGCTGGCATAGCATCAATAAAATGAAACTTCTAAGTGGATGTTAATGAAAGCGATGTCTTCCCTGCTTCCTCTTTTTGTCTTGGTAGCATTTTCCTTTGAGTGAATATTAGCAGGGTGAGTTGGTTGGGGTTTCTCGTCACTTGAGGGTGGCATATTGAGAGCGGGACACTTTCCTTTGTCATTATGAAGATGTTCAAAAAGGGGTGATATGGGATATGCATGGCTTCTAGAATGAGTAGAGGAATTTACTAAGACAACAACAGACTGGATTACATGATTTTGCTGCTTAGGAGTAGGCGTTCCCCAACCAATATTCCCAGAGTATGGTTGGTAAGTGTTTTCTCCCCATCAAGTGTTTGTGTTTTGAATGGGTACATGGGGTTCTTTCAAAATTCTCGACTGGTGTGGAATAGGTGTAAGAGTAGGCACCAAGGGCTACACAAGTGTCTATCCACCTAGTGAACAAGTGTCCCATTTGAGCCAACTCATTGAACTCCTCATACTCACATCGAAATGTACTGATAACCTTATTTCCTTTCTTCCCCTTTATTTCCATACATCATGGTTCCTTCACCTTGGTTAATCCCTTCAAGAACCCTCAAATCCCCTGGTGAAGAAAAATATTCTAGAAAAAAGAGCCACATATCAAATTTCATTCAGGATGTAGAACCATCAAACATATTGTGCAAGAATAATTGTGTTTGAAAACAACATTTCATCCTATGATAACTAAACATTTTGACTGGCCAGGTAGGAGACTAGAGATGGTTGGTGTTATTGAAAAATAATATTCCAGTTATAAGTTAATTTGATTTTAACTAGGATTTTAATCAAAAGAACATAGCCATTATTGTAAGGAACTACGTGCAGGTATATTATGTTCTCAACATTTCGATCCCTCCATAAGATCGTCCTCATGAGACCTCAAGCCTGGGGATGATAATTCCCTCTTTTATTTTTAATTGTTTATTTTTCTTTGATAAAGTAGAGAGATTAGTGGACTCCATATTCATCAAGTAAAGGGTATACAAATAGAGTTTCATGCATCCTTTCGAGGGGAGTGAACAGAGTGAGAACGAGTGTATGGAGAGTATGGAATGATATAAAAGAACCCAGGTCTTTCATTTGATCAGCGACCCTTAACTTGCCTAATTTTTTGTATTCTATGCACTTTAATTCTACATTCAACTATATATAAATGTTGTGAAGTGGATGAAATTAACTAGCATCCAATACAGGCATACATTAGCGAGGTTCCACATGCAATATGTTGCTGCCTTTCACACACCTGGGGGGGAATGTGGCAGAAATATTCAAGCCACTCGGTGTGTCCTTGGGGGCAAGTCTCAAGTCAAGGCGGTCACCTTTTTCTTGACTCCTCCGTTCAGGCAAACTCCTAACGAAGCCAAGGGGGGTAGACCCTACGAGTTACTGAGGCTGGTTACTTAGATGATGATGGTATTAAAGAGTAAGATTTTTAGGAGTTTTGATTTAACAATTGTAAACAAAAAATAACATGATGAGATTATCACAAGTAAGCATGAAATGACACCCAATAACATAAAGATTGAAAGAAATAAACAGTTGACCAGTGCCTTAAAATGTAGTCGAAAATAATTAAGAGTTCTTGCAAGTACTGGAGTGAATGTTGTGCAATTGTATCTTGGTACCTTTTAAATTAATGTGAAAAGATGAGTGAATTAAATTAGGCGGGGGGACTCCAGATATACCCAGGGGGTGCTTGGAGTATGTCCAAAAGTAACAACCGCTACGGATACCCGCAAGGAATGTGTGGGATGAATGGATTCTCTGAGACTGTGTTCATAATACACCCGCTAGGATGTAACAGAGATCGACACCTCGAGGTCACTGTCCAGTAGTTCCCACTTCCTTTGCATATTTTGCCACAATTTACGGTTTAATCGAGGCATTGGATTTTCGCCTGAGGTGGTTAATTGGGGAAATTGAATCCTAATTATTCTAGTCACTCGCGTTGCTTTGGATGCAGCTTAACTGATTAGACGAACCGCATCCAAGTGCAAAGTATACACACCGAAGTCTTGTCAATTTTAGTAAATTTTAAGAGCGTGTTATTGTTAAAAAGAAGACCCTCCAGGAATCTCTTTCGGTCCAAGTGTACCTCAATCAGGAAATCAAGGAGGGGTTAATTTTACCACTTGCATGTGAAAAATAACAATGAAAATAGAATCAGAAATACACAACACCGGTTTTCTAATTAGTCCTACCACGATCCTCTTTCACCCTTTCGGTTCAATCAAGGACTCGTGGGGTAAGTATTAGTATTACTTTGATTTCAAAATATGGAATAATGAAAAATATTATCAAATTATACAATCCTGCATGACAAGACTAAACTAGAGCAAAAAAGGGGAAAAATGCAAAAAAGTGAAACGGACGCGGATCCCCCCTGGGGGATGGGGAGTGGGCTCGAAAGAGCCTACTCAAATTTATTATTTTTTATTATTAAGGGTTACAATAATTATCAAATTAATTTTCACTTTGTTCCTTGTTATATGGGATCCAAAGGCTTATAACAAGCTTACAACAAGCTAAAATAGAATCACAGCGGTGGGGGAATCCTTCGGGAAGCTCCGACTCGCCCAAAAGTCGGAAAACGGGCAGAGTCTCCTTCTCTTTTTTATTAAACCTGATAAAAAAAAGAGAGCAATTAAAATCAAATGTGCCCAAAAACACTTTAAAAGTGTTTTGGATCACCACACTAATTACCGGAAATAAACTAAGTTAAAAATTGTTAAAAAGGGCTAATTTAGTTTTTCAAAAGGGAACCAAGGAAAGAAAGCTTTGCTTGGGATCTTGGATTTCTATTTTGGCAACCAATAAGATATGCACTTTTCTTGTAGAATTTTAAACTTTAAAGAACAAAAAAAGGAAACTACCTTGTTAGCAAGCTACAAATTTCCTTTATAATGCTTGCAAAAAAGAGGGTAATTTCAACTAGATCTCTTCAAATATAACTTTGCATGCAAAATAGAACCGAGATCTATAATTAGGAAAGGATATTGCTAACTAGATCTATATATGATTTTCTTAATGAGATAGATCTAAGCGATAAGATTCTTTAATGGTAACCAATTTGAAGAAAATTTAAATTTTGAAGGAGGAAGAGGTAAAGATAAGTGCTTGTTGCTGAAATAGATCTGCAAAAGAAACTTGTCAGTGAAGCACCGAGGGGCACAATCTTTGCAATCTTTGTTGGAAAACCAGTGGAATAAAACTTTAACCATGACTCTTCCAATCACGGCAAACCTGCAAGCTAAACAACAAATCCTGCAAACAAAACCATTAAATATGAAGGTACATATGAGAAATAGATGACATAGCATGAAAATAATCTTATTTAGCATGCAAATATTAGCTCATTCAAACATATGTAGAAAAATAGGAGTAAGTAAACTTACTTGCAATGATCTATTCTTATGATTCCAATAATCATTCAGGCAGACAACAGTTTAATGCAAAAATTGAAAAAATAGCAGTTCACCTCAAAAGCAGCATGATAATGATGATCCACACATGAAAAGTACTCCACAATTTAGCCTCCAAAGCTTCTCTTTATTTCAACAAAAGGATGATAATTATAAATACAATATTACACAACATCAAGCCTTTCTTCTCGACTCTAACTAGCTTGGAAGAGGAAAAAACTACTTTATTTATAGTCAGACTGGCCAAGAGGGGTGCATGCCTGACTGAAGGAGAGGCTGCAGCTAATGGAGAGTCAAACCGAGCCTGATCTGATTATGAACTGAGTCTGATCTAATGAACTGAGTCTGATCTGATGATGAACCGAGTCTAACTGGACTGGAACTGCAAATCGAAGTGACACCTCACTCAGTGAACTAAACCACCCATCAACCAACTCCCAGATTGATCCACATGTGTGGAGGACAAAGAAAGGAGGGCACAATCCCCAAATCTGCATGAGCTTGTTAAGCTCTTATTCAGCCTTGATCATGCCTTTAGTCAAGGAATGGGAAATGTCGGTCAATCTCAAGCCGATGAGACTGATTTCAGTCAAATCGGAGAAAAATCCACTGATTTAGCAATTTGGATTTGCTCCATTATTTAATTAAATTAATTAATATTTAATTTTTTTGGATTTTCTCACATGAGTGATGGAAAAATCACTCAAAACTTAGGAAAAGTGGGTTTATGGGTCTATTGGGTGCTCCGAGTTAGAAAATGAGCACCCCCATGACTAAATCTGACTTTTAGCCCCACTTTTATTACAAGACCATTTTTTCCAATTAGACTATTAAAAAATAGCCTAAGTTGTGTGGAAAAATTAAAATTTTAAATTTTTAAAAAAAAAACTAGGGGGACCTAGCACATGTTCATATGACTCTACCATAATGCCTAGCATGTTTATACATTGACACACAGACTCTAATAGCCTCAATAGGCCTAAATACCAAGCTGACCACCCCAACTTTGGAGGTATTGAGTGAAAAACTCAGAAATTATCAGTCATTTATTCAACAACCAATAATAACCAAGGGAAAAACACTCTGGGCTGATCGGATTGATAAATAAAGTCCAAGAGACCGAGTCTTTTACAAACACTACTATGATAGAACATTTTATTACAACTCTCCCAAGGGGGTACGAACATGTGGTAGATAAAAAAAAACACTTCCCAGAAGCAAGTGTGAAGGTCTTATGAAGTCTGAACAAATCATCTTTGTCCAGTTCACCAGGCTCACTTGATAAAACCACCAAGTACAACTTAGGTGGTAACACAAGCTAACTGAAAAAGGAGATGTCATGGAGGAATGTGGATAGTGCACATGCATCATTTTTGTAATGTCCCATTTTTGGAAATTTTATCAAAATGACCAATTCTTCAATTCTTTCACAATGTATTCAAATTCATCTTCTTACAACTCTAGCTATATGGATTCAATTGATTCCAAAACTCCTCCAATTGCTTTCAAACTTGGTGAGGAAGTTCTTGAGGGGTGATAGGACATATTATCGCATATATCGGACATATAATCAACTAATATACACAACCATGGTCTGCAATTTGCAAGGGAAGAAGTTTCGGGACAAGACTAGTCAATTTGGGAGGTGGAAATCCCCCCTGGGTCCTGGAAAAAATATTCACAACACTGTACAACCTTCACTGATGGTGGGTATGATACTTGGCTATGTTATCAGACATTAATTAAATTATATTTGAAACATCATATGTAGTTTTGGGGTCAAATAGGTACCCAAGAGAACTCCATGAATTTACTAGTAATTTTGAGGGTCTAACCCCCAATGGTAGATGACTCCAAATAGCTCCAAATGCTCTGGAATTGTAACAGAATGTGTATGAGCGATATAATAAATTAATTATAATTTTCAAGGGTGTATTATGGCCTTCCAATTAATTTTTCAAGTCTATATCAAATTATGAAGAAGATAGATGCTTTAACTAGCAATTTTGGGGCTCAAATCCCTCTCAGGTAATAGTCGGAATGGCTTCCCAAATGTACAGAAAATCACTCAAATTATCAAATTGAACCAGCATATTGTAGAATAAATTATCAGAGACTCATATGCAGAACCAATCGAACTCCCATGGTTGTTATCACTTCCTTCAATCAAATATAAAAAACTAGCTTTGGACCCTTGGGGAAATGAGGTGTAGTTTGCTCCAATGGTTATGAAATTCGACCCAATGGCCACAAATTCTCAATTACAGAATATGAAACCCATAGTATACATTAATGACAGTTCATTCATTCATAAATCATCAATGGTTCACACATATATTCAATTCCATCAATATTGCAAGAGTTTACAACAAGGTATTGGGGAAATGGCATTGTTTCTTCGATATTGGACAATAATACATGAGATATATTGGCCTTTCGACCTGAGATATTTCTTAAATTGAAATACAGAGAATTTACATCAGAATACAAAATACTGGAGCAAGATAAGTTCCCTCAAAGAGATGAATAGCTCACCAAGTGCGCCTCACTCCATAGAGCTGAAATATGGTGAGAAAACTTGAGATGAATGGAAGAACAAGCTGATATTGAGATGTCCATGAACTTACTATAGCTTTCACTTGTAACTTATGACTCCATTTAAGCTCCTTGAAATACTTGAGTGGCCTCTCCAAATTACAACTAGGATGGGAATCTTTCACCATCGAAATTGGCTAAGGCCCAGGAATTAGTCACCCACTAGCTCTCTCTTCACAAACCCAAATTCATCAAATGATCAAAATGATTCTTCTCATGGATGATCCATGTATTTTATAAATATTTTTGGTATTCTAAGGTTCCAAATCCATCCATAAACCAAATCCAAGTCGAATTGGTGTGGTTGCTCATGCTATGCCATGTGGCCTCTCTCTTCACCTTCCCTCTTCTCCCAAATTTGAGTAGGAGCCTCTTGGCCTTCTCCAACTCCCAAATATGACCTCTAAGATGCTCTATTCAGGCCTGACATGTCAGTATGTCAGTATTTCAGCCTTCATATCTGACTTGTGTCATAACTGTCATAGAATCTCCATCATTGGTGTCATAGATGTCATAAATGTAAGGGGAATCTAACCAAGTGTCCATGAAACTCCCATTTGGCTCTTCCTCTCCTACGTAAGTTACAGTTCATCCCAAATTAGACCTATGAAGTATATGGATAAGTATATTAACATCATAATCCATACCAAAACATTAGGCTTCCCATATATTCTAAATTACAAGAGGAGGATGCTATTTAACATAGGAATTCTAGCTTGAGTGGACCCCATAGTCTCCATGTGTCTCCATTCTCCATAACCATTTCAATTTTCTCTTGTATTTATTTAATAATATACATTATTAAATATTATCCTCTTCTAATTTCTAAGCATCATTTACTATCCCCCTTATTCCAAATCTCAAAGCTTCCACCCCCAACCTAGGAAACTAGTGATTTTCCTCATTGGCAATTATTTGACTTTTAGCATCCATTTGACAAATTTATTGAATATGGAAAATGTGATTTCGCCATTGTGACCCAATGCAAAATTTTGGACATTACAAATCCTCCCTTCCCAATATTTCTTGTCCTCAAGCAATTTCAAACATTGTTGTTGAAGAACCTGCTTTCTGTATGATTCTTTGAAGTTGCCACTGAGCTGCCCACTTAGAGTCTTTGAGATTCCATGAATATTTTAGAGAGGAACCACCATGCTTGCTGATGCACTAATATGATTAAGTTGGGAATCCATCTCCCATAACCTTATTAAGTGGGGAATCCATCTCCCATACTGCTTGTTTCCCGAAGAAGTTGGAATCAATGGGACTAAAAACTATCTCGGGGTCCCATTGCTTGCATTGCACTCCAACAATTAAGAGTGCTCTCCAACTCATACCATTAGGAAAGAGAATTCATGGATCCCATTTTCTTGTATGCATTCTTCCAAACATCATGAGTACATAATATATATCATCAAAGTACATAACAACATAATAAAAAGATACATCAAGGAGGTGCCTCATCAAGAAATCATGAAAGTGCTTATACCTCCAAGTGAGTAGACTACAATTTGCCAAGTGCATACATGCTTCAAGTGACCAATCAAATCTGCTCCAATAACATAGGTGAGGATCCCATGTCCTATAATGCTGCTCCCAAAGAATGTAATATGCATCAAAATAATAATCAACCATGTGTTCTTTCATCCAAGAAGTGAATGAAGAACCTCCACCAAAATATGAACCAAATAAGGAGAAAATAAAACATGAAGACTTCAAGTGGCTCAAAGAAGTCTCATCAATGCACCCATGAATATGTATATCATCATGAAATAACAGAGGATGTTTCTACCAAAAATAATGTTCCTCAATCATATCCCTCTTCACCCAAGTGTCGAGTGAAGTTCCTCCAACATCAAATAAACCAAGTGTTGAGCAAGAAAGACCATGAGTCTTCAAGTGACTCAAGTGAATATCATAGGTCAATCCATGTAGATGTGCATCATCAAAAAGTAACAAAGAATGTTGCTGCAAATGTGAATAAGAGTGTGCTCCAACCATGTCATCATAAAAAGTAAATCTAGGAGTTCCATACTCCTCCTATGGCACTATCAAAAAGAACCCTTTCACCCATACTTGATTGAGACTAATGCTACAAAACATGGAATTGTAGGATGTAGGAGAATGAACTAACTCACCCAAATGATCAAAAAGTGTAGAATTTTCATCATGGTAAGGATCCATATGGGTAGTATCATGCAGCTTATTCAAAAGTGTGAAACCTTTGTCATAGATTGGTTCCAATGTAGAGGAATCATGTTCTTTTTTAAAAATTGCATAACCTTCAATCGAGAGACGATTCAAGTTCCTCTTCCACCACATAAAGTGTTTGTATCTCTTCAAGTTCATCTTCAAACACATCGAGTACATTCAAATTTCCAAATTTCTCATGATCCAGCATGTCATGAGAATCCTCCAAACAATCTACCATTTGACAATATGAAACATAGGAGGAAAAACAAGTGTCTTGCAACTTTTCAAGAAGCTGCTCATTTTGAATTGTGAGCTTATGAATAACTTCATTATTCTTCAAGTAGTATTCAGGTAACCATTCACTAATCTCAATGATATTTTTTCTATTAAAAAGCAAAGACATGAAATTACCTTTGATGTTGCACATTTCTCTTTGAATCTTCTCCGTGTCTTCAAGGAAGGATGGCTCCTCCAAGGAAGTAGCTCTCCAACAAGAATTTGACACCAATGCTTGAGTGTCATGGAGTATGCTAAGGTCCTATTGGATCTTCTTTTCATTCATCTTTAAGGACCCGTCAAGAAAATGAAGCTCTTGCAAATGAACCTCCTCATCTTCTTCCTTCTTGCTTGGACCAACTTCATGAAGCTCAAGTGGTGATGGGGAAGTTGATCGTGTTTCTTCTTCAACTGCTACAAGGTATTCATTTTCATGTTTACTAGAAATTTGAAATCTGATCTCTATGTCACCAACATAGAGTTGTGAACACCCATCAGTAGGTACTCCTTCATAGTTCAAGCATCCATCAGTAGATGCTCTTTGGTCCATGTCCATAGTAGAATTTGTTTCAGAATGATATTCAATAGTTTCAAGGTACTCTTCTTCCTTCTCATATGATTTTTCCTCATATTTTTCAAAGTCATTTGGGATTGAATTTCTATCATCTTCATGTAATGCCTTTTCTTCTTCAGTACCCACAGAAATTTGTAGCTCCTTGGTCTCCTCCCTACTTGTGCATTGATGATTATTCCTTAATGAGTTCTTATTTGAATTATTTTTCATAACTTCCTTCAACCAATCATTAAGGTCTTCAAAATAAATGTTCTTATGTGTCTCTTCATGATGGAAATTTATACTACCCATAAATTGGCTAGCCATCAATTCGAATGCTTGCTTAACTTGCCTGGTCATATCATCACCACATGACTAATGAATTTATTCAATTCATCTATACTATCCATAACTTCAATCGGTGCCAAGACCATTATCTAATACCACTGTAATGTCCCCTTTTTGGAAATTTTATCAAAATGATCAATTCTTCAATTCTTTCACAATGTATTCAAATTCATCTTCTTACAACTCTAGTTATATGGATTCAATTGATTCCAAAATTACTCCAATTGATTTCAAACTTGGTGAGGAAGGTTCTGAGGGGTGATGGGACATATTATCACATATATTAGACATATAATCAACTGATATACCCAACCATGGTCTGTAATTTTCAAGGGAATAAGTTTTGGGACAAGACTAGTCAATTTGGGAGGTGGAAATCCCCCCCTGGGTCCTGGAACAAATCTCTTCACAACATTGTACAACATTCACTAATGGTGGGTATGATACTTGGATCTATTATAATACATTAATTAAATTATATTTGAAGCATCATATGTGGTTTTGGGTTCGAATAGGTATCCAAGATAACTCCATGAATTTACTAGTAATTTTAAGGTTCCAACCCCCAATGGTAGATGACTCCAAACAACTACAAATGATCTCGAATTGTACCAAAAGGTGTATGATTTATATAATAACTTAATTACAATTTTAAATGGTTTATTATGGCCTTCCAATTACTTCTTCAAGTCTATATCAAATTCTAAAGAAGATATATGCTTTAACAAGCAATTTTGGGGCTCAAATCCCTCCCGGGTAATTGTCAGAATGGCTTCCCAAATGTATAGAAACTCACTCAAATTCTCAAATTGAATCAGGGGATGTGTAGAAAAAATTATCAAAGACTCATATGCATAACCTATCTAACTCCCATGGCTGTTATCACTTACTTCAATCAGATATAAAAAACTAGTTTTGGACCCTTGGGGAAATGAGGTGTAGTTTGCTCCAATGGTTATGAAATTCGACCCAATGGCCACAAATTATTAGTTATTGAATATGAAACTCATATTTTACATTAATTACAACTCATTCATTCATAAATCATCAATTTTTCACACATATATTCGATTCCATCAAGATTGCAAGAGTTTACAACAAGGTATTGGGGAAATGGCATTGTTTCTTCAATATTGGACAATAATACATGAAATATATTGGCCTTTCGACCTGATAGATTTCTGAAATTGTAATAAAGATCATTTACATCAGAATACAAAATACTGGAGCAAGAGAAGCTCCCTCAAAGAGATGAATAGCTCACCAAGTGCGCTTCACTCCATAGAGCTGAAATATGGTGAGAAAACTTGAGGTGAATGGAAGAACAAGATAATATTGAAATGTCCATGAACTTCCTGTAGCTTTCCCCTGTAACTTATGACTCCATTGAATCTCTTTGAAATACCTAAGTGGCCTCTCCAAATCACCAATTAGGATGGGAATCTTTCACCCTAGAAATTGGCTAAGGCAAGGAACTAGTCACCCACTAGCTCTCTCTTCACAAACCCAAATTCATCAAATGATCAAAAGGATTCTTCTCATGGATGATCCCTATATTTTATAAACATTATTGGTCTTCTAAGGTTCCAAATCCAAGTCGAATTGGTGTGGCTGCTCATGCTATGCCTTGTGGCCTCTCTCTTCACCTTCCCTCTTCTCCCAAATTTGAGTAGGAGCCTCTTGGCCTTCTCCAACTCCAAAATTCGACTTCTAAGATGCTCTATTCAGTCTCGACATGTCAGTATTTCAATATTTCAGCCTTCATATCTAATTTGTGCCATAACTGTCATAGAATCTCCATCATTGGTGTCATAGATGTCATAAATGTAAGGGGAATCTAGCCAAGTGTCCATGAAACTCCCATTTGGCTCTTCCTCTCCCATGTAAATTACAATTCATCCCAAATTTTACCTATGAAGTATATGGACAAGTGTATTAACCTCATAATCCATCCCAAAACATTAGGCTTCCCATAGATTCAAAATTACAAGAGGATGATGCCATCTAACATAGGAATTCTCGCTTGAGTGGGCCCCATAGTCTCCATGTGTATCCATTCTCCATATCCATTTCAATTTCTCTTGTATTTATTTAATAAGCTACATTATTAAATACTTATCCTCTTATAATTTTTAAACATCATCTATTATCCCCCTTATTCCAAATCTCAAAGCTTCCACCCCCAACCTAGGAAAGTAGTGATTTTCCTCGTTGGCAATTATTTGACTTTTAGCATCCATTTGACAACTTTCACGGATATGGCAAATGTGATTTGGCCATTGTGACCCAATGCAAAATTTGGGACATTACAATTTTACTATGAAATTGATTGTGATGTTGAAGTAAGGGCCCATGGTCATTTTTGTTTTAGAAAACCATTGAGCTAAGAATGCATAAAAAACATCAAAATAATGCTATCATATGGCCTAAGTTTGAAGGATGAATTGACAAAACTGAGGGTAAGGTCAGCCAAAATGACTAACTATCACATAACTCTGCAATTTCCAATATACAAACTTATTGTTTAAATAGTAACAACTAGTTTATTGAGTTACCTTGCATGTGTTGAATCCAAGTTTCCACCTGCTTTTACAAAATACAACTGAAAAAACTTTTCTTTGAAACTCTCCTTCTTAGCTTTCTTAATGTCTATGTCAACTAGAATAGTGTTTTAAATGGTTAAAGGAACAATTACAACTACAAGTTGGTTATTATTTGCAGGTGCATAAGAAGGAAAAATCAGAGTTAATGAAATGGATCTATAAGCCAAAAATGTTAATAAGCCAATCAACCACTACCCAAGGGTTCGAATGGATGGTCAAGAATTGAGATTAACCCCTAGTAAACCCTTCACCATTAAATTAAATTCCTAAGGTGGCTTGCATTTAGGTGTGTACCCATCCTAGTGGCTCTTTAGATTATGGAGAAAATCAATGTTGAATCCCATTGACCTTCAATGCCCAAGATCTTCACTTAAGTCAATCTAGTATGTAATACGATGGAACCTGAAGGCATTAAAACCAACATCATATCCATGTTTGAATCAATAAAGGCATATCAATAAGATAATATCTCAAGATTGCTTTAGGGTGGTGTGATGCATGCATCATCGATACCAAGTTTTCCAATGTAAACCATAACCTCCACACAATATCACAATGTAGAATCAATGCTTGGGAAAATTTAGTCAATATATCACATACATTCCCAAGTTTTTTGCCCCTTAACACATTTAAATAGCATCGCTCATGATCGGGAACTTAAATGCATATTGTGTACCCAAACTAGCCTAGTGCATCACCTTTTTGGGGTGATTTGGTTATAATATTGATCTTGAATGACATTGTGCGCTACTTTCTTTGCACAAAGAGTCTATATATTAGCATGAATAACACACAAACAATTAGGACTTTCCTTGAAACACATAACGACATTGCAAAAAGAATCATGCCCCTGTAAATAATAAACATGAAATCAACCAAGCATATAATATAACTCAATTATAAATTGTGTAAGGAAATCACAAAAAGTATCCCTTACGCCTCCTCAAAATCTAGATGGGAACCCCCCCTTTCACCTTCACTTAGCTAGTATTTTGTGCCAATGATGGCAGGATTGGATGAAGAAGTGTTGGTCAGTAAGACCTTGCTAAGCACATGCGAGAGTGCTTAGAAATGATAATGACGTGATTATAAACAAATAGAGACATATATGATAATGATAAAAGTGGGTTGTGACAACAAGCAAGTTATAGATGGAGATCATCCCAGATTTTTGTAATAAGTGTGTTATTGTATTGTCATAGGTAAATATGCAACAATGAATGTGAGAGGATGTTGAGATGAAGAAAATAGCTCCAGAGTGTTGAGTTTGCCTCTATAAGCATCAAGACGTGATTTTTTATTAAGCAAAGGAGTTTGATGTTGATGTAATGACATGAAACCAAAAACCATTGAATTAATGATGAAGGCCAAGACACATTTGGAGCAAATGCCATCTACAGCAGTTATACCTAGTGGAGGGTCACGAGGTGCTAAAAGAGGAATGGATGTAAGAAAATGAATACATGGACTAGCAAAAATATGTTAAGAGACACAAGGCATTGAAGTAATGATGAAGTCCAAGACACATTTGGAGCAAATGCCATCTAGAGCAGTTACACCTAGTGGAGGGTCACGAGGTGCTAAAAGAGGAATGGATGTAAGAAAATGAATAGATGGACGAGCAAAAATATGTTAAGAGACACAAGGCACTAAAATAAGAATGAACACAAGAAGATGAGTAATAGTCGAACACAAATACTTTGAAATAAATAAATGAAATAAACTTTTTTTTTTCAAGAAGGAAAAAGCCTGCCTTGATATTCATAATATGAATCAAAGTACATCATAACAATCAACCAAGAATCAAGATCTATCTAAACAGACCATACAGATGACTACCACATCGACCCAGAAGATACTCGCCAGGGGGAAAGGCGTAACAAAAATATAAATGACCCATCAGAAAATTGTCTCATCATAAAGTGGGTCCTGACCTCTCGATCACATCTATCGAAAGACCAAAAGGGTGTTGAACAGCTGTCCAAAAGAGGCCGCTCAGCACATCATACTAAGAGGGCAAAGGAAACATCCCTCAAACATAATCAAAAGAACTGAACTGAATCATGAGAAATCAAATGATTCTCGAAAACTTCCTTAAAGGAACCTTTACCCCGAGGGTAGGAGAGCGTTGATTTCGATAGTCGGTCAGCCAACCGATTGTGCTCACGATAGATGTGAGTGAAAGTCAAGCCCAAAAAGCTGGCAATGAGATTTTTAGTCTCCCGACCCCAGTGCCTGAGGTCTGGTGGGGAGAGCACAGCCGATCCAATTGCCCAATTGATGATCACTGTGGAGTCACCATAAAATTGGACAAGTGGGATCCCCATCACATGGGCAGCATGGAGAAGTGCCCATAAACTGAGCAGTTTTTCCATAGTGTTAGTACCTTATCCAACGCCCAGCGAGAATTCCAGGTGATGTGTCTCACTAATGAAAATACAAAATCCCACACCCGCATTCATATTTCTAGAGGCACCATCCATAAAGCCACAAGGATATGTCATGCTTGGAGCATTTCCCAATACTTTGGATCGACCTCTCCTAGAAATGTTCACTGATGGAAGAGCTTTGATATAGCAAATGGACTGCTTGATCAGACTGTAAGTGTTCTTTTTAATCCCTTCAAATAAAGCCAGGTTGCGAGCTTTCCAAAACAGCCACATCATTTGGAATGGGAGCATGAGAAAAGGTGAGGTCTTAGGCATCAACGTAAGCCAGAATCTGATCATCTCCCCAACCGAGACCGCTAGAGCAAAAACATAGAGATTGAAGGAATCGCAAACATGTGTAACAACAGTCTTCCAGACACTGCACTTATTGAATAAATGCTCAACAGTTTCTTCATCAGCACAGTAAAGAACACAATAACCAGGGCCATGAAAACCTCTTTTCTGGAGATTCTCCCACGTAAGAATCTTATTCCGAATAGTCAGCCAAATAAAGCAAGATATTTTACTAGGGGGAGCACTATTCCAAAGAGTGTCAACATCAAGAGAAGGAGCTGAATGCGTGTGGGACTCAACAATACAATCATAAACAGCCTTTGCATTGATAGAACCAGCATTCTTCTTATAGATCCATAAAAGTTCATCAGAACTATCAGTGAGGCGAATACCAGCACCAATGAGACTGTCAATATAATTATTCCAGATAGTGGAATATGAACCACCAAGACCCAGATCACCAGCAGTATACCAATAGCAACCCGAAGACAAAGAGTTGTGTGCCTGCGCGAGGGAGCTGATATTCAGATCCTCCAGGTAGGACCTCAAATCCTCAGGGAGACCGAAGGAGGACTGGCAACCCACAATAGGATCGATACCCAACAGAACATTTTCACCGTTTCCCACCTGCCATGCCAAATGTGCACCCATCCAAGGAAGAGTTTGTATAAAGCCTCTCCAAATAGCAGAGGCACCACGCACACAAAAGTGCTTTTTTCTAAGCCAGTCAACCACACTGGAGCATTTAATATATTTCTTGAAAAGAACCTGTGACCACAGACCATTGGAGTGCAGAACCCTCCAAAAAATTTTAAGACGAAGGGATATACTAAACCAATGCAGGTTTTTTATACCCCATCCTCCACATTCTTTAGGCCAAGACAAGTCATTCTAGCATGCCAAATGATACTTGTTGACATTTTCAGTAGACCCCCAAAGAAAGTTAAACATGATACTTCTAAGTTTCTGCAGGATGGAGGTAGGTATAGGCGCCAGACTCAGCCAATAAACAGGAATGCTGGAAAGGACAGATTGAACCAGGACAAGTCTTCCACCCAAGGAAAGAAACTGAAAAGACCAATTACATATACGCTTTTCAAATTTTTGGAGAAGCCAGTACCAGTCATTAACACGATACCCCATAGGTTTTAGAAAGAACCCCAGATAAGAGAAACCAGAGTGAAGGGGAAGCATTCTGAAAGGCATAGAACGAGCAAAGGTGTTTTGACAAGCAGAGTCCATATTATAGAATAGAAAGCAGGACTTATCAACATTTATTTTCATACCTGAGGCCTTATAGAAAGTTTCAAGTATCACTTCAAAGGCCAACCAATCCCGAAGAGTGCCAGAGCCCATCAAGATAACATCGTCCACAAACAGGAGGTGGGAAAGAGCAAGGGAGGGAGAAATTTGGATACCTTTAATAAGACCATGGTTTCTAGCATCACGTATAAGAAGACTCAGACCCTCAATGACAAGGATAAAAAGGAGGGGAGATAATGGACAACCCTGGCAAATGCCTCGAGAGGCAGTAAAGAAGGACGAGGGAGTGCCATTAACCAGAACCGCAAAATTAACAGAAGTGATACAGGCCATGATCCAATTGACAGCAAGAAGGGGGGTGCCTATTTGGATGAGGATAAGTCTGATATAGGACCAATCCACTCGATCAAAAGCCTTAGTAAGGTCAAGCTTTAGGACAAAGGCACAAAGATTCATAGATTTAATAGAGTGTAGAACCTCCTGTACAATACCAATAGGCTCAGATATTTTCCTGTCTTTAAGGAAACCAAATTGTTCCAGGGAGATGCCCAAATCCAAAAAAGGATTAAGTCTTCCAGCAATAATTTTAGCAATAAGTTTATAGAGCAAGTTGCAAAGAGAAATCGGACGGAAGTCGGCAAAGGTACGAGGCTTGTCAGTCTTAGGAATAAGAGCCAGGAAAGTCGCATTTAAGGAAGGAGGAACAAAACCCGAGACCCTAGTCTGATCGATAACCAAGATGAGGATAGGGCAAAGGAGGTCAAGGAAGTGTAAGTAAAATTCAACAGGCCACCCATCAGGGCCAGGACTACGGTCCTTTTTGAAGGAATTGAGAGCAAGTTCAATTTCAGTGGGACTCACAGGCAGAGTAAGGGAAGAAGACTGCTCAGGGGGAATAATCCGGGGGAAAAGAGAGATAACCTTTAGTTGGTGCTCGAGACTGGTCAGGCCCTCATCTTTGAAAATATTAGCAAAGAAGTCTTTTCCCATCAGCTTCAAAGTTAACTCATCCTCAATCAATAACCCATTATGATATTCGAGTGAACGAATAGAATTATGTGCCCTCCTACCAGAGGCAACAGCATGAAAAAACTTAGTATTTGCATCACCAAGTGAAGCCCATTTAATTCTACTTTTCAACTGCCAAGTGAGAAGGAAATGGTTCAGAATTCTAAGTCTCTCTGCATTTAACTTTGCCAGGGAATCGATCTACTCGGAGGAGAGAATACCCTTGGAAGGGCCCAAAAGAATGGACTCTATAGCAAGTTCCAGTTGATGGGATTCCAACATCAAACTTTCAGATTTTACCTTGATCCACCCCTTGGTGGAAACTTTAAGCTTCCTCAAAGCGAGACAGAAAGCCTCAATATCAGTAAGAGAGCCCGAAGAGAAAGTGGAGGCCCACTCTCTCATGAACCAGGCAATAAAGTCAGGATCCTCCAGCCAGGATCGATTAAATTTAAAAGGGTAATCATGTGATCCCTTCCTATGAGACCATTCAAATACAATGGGGAAATGATCAGAAATGTTCAGGCACTTAATCCAGGTCTTATAGGCCCCCAGAGAGGGAATCAGAGAATTGGAGATGAGAAATCTATCCAACCGCTTACTTATACCATCACTGCTAGCTCTTCCACTATGCCAAGTCGGCCCAGACACATAGGGAGCCACATCCACCAAGCCAACAGACTCAAAGAGGGAAAGAAAGTGATTCGATAAAGGATCCAAGGAGGCTTTGACCCCCCAAACTTCCGTAGAACGTAGGGTGAGATTAAGGTCACCCCCGATCATCAGATTCGACAAGTTTAGTAATCCCCCTCTACGAACATTTTCCCAGAAGGTCACACGATCCCTGTAGGGACCATAAACATTCAGAATGTTGAGAGGGTAAGACAATCCCCGAAAAGAGGCTTGAAGCAGTATACCAGCACAAGTTTGAAAAGCAATGCAGTTGACAGACAGAGGATTCCATGCCGAGAGAAGACCACTCGAAAGCCCATGAGCACTAATGGCACAGAACTCCCAGGAGGGGAGTAATTTTGAAAAGGCAAAAAGAGCAGGATGATCACTGCACATAGTCTCTTGCAACAAAATAATATCAGGCTTAAGAGAACTGAAAAGAGCACGAAGGCTAAGTGTTTTGGTCCGCCCTCCAAGACCACGAGAGTTTAGGGAGATAATGATCATTTAGGAGAAGCTGTAGGGGGGGACGATGCTCTAAGGCCCCGGGAAGAATGAAATCTGTTAGCTTCATCAATACGAGCAGAAAGTGGAATGTAAGGAGGAGAGGCAGAAGACAGAGCTGCCTTTAAGCTCCTTTTACCTTTAGGAGGCTTCCTCAAAGTCACGTTAGCGAACCTAATGGAGCTTATGTGTAAGGTGGAGGGAGAAGTGGGAGAGTTAGCAGTGAAGATAGGAAGGGTCTTTCTAAGGGAGGGGTCAGAAAAGGATGGGGAGGAGGTAGGACTAAGGGGAGAGGGGATAGAGGCATTGGAAGGAATAACTTGAGGAAGAGGAGGAAAATCAACAAACGAGTCAAGTGCAGGAACATCCATGAGGGTATTAGATGGTAAGGAGTTCTGGGGATGGGTAGTTGCCGAAAACTAAGATAGAGGGATGCAATCTACAGAAGGAGAGGAAGAGTCAGGAGGGGGTAAGGTTGATAAATCAGCAGGAGGAGAAAAAGGGAACTGAGAAGTAAGCTCTGTAGAGGGCTGGACAGACAATTTATGTGTCAGAATAAGATTATCAACATCCTCCAGAAAAGATACAGGTTCCAAGGCAGTAGGAAGTGGAGGGGCTTTCGGCAAGCCAGGAGAACTACGTAAAGTCTCCACCTGAGAGGCAGGCAATGATGACACTCCATGGGTCGGGGCAACTGGGGAAGATACAGGACAAAACCTTTGTGGACACGAATTCCTTAGATGTCCCACAGAGAGGCAGCAATTGCAGCAAAAGGGTACATGCATGTAATCTAATTTCTGTATCAGCAGCCGGTCATAACATAATATCTCCACCTCAGCTGGGAGCCCAGAAGAAATATCCAGCTCCACAAGGATTTTAGCGACTCTCTTGTCATAAACCATATGGAAATCGTCCTCAACCGAGATAAACCGCCCAATAGTATTGCCAATACCTTCCAGGATTTGACTGCTCCAGAGCGGGAAGGGGAAGTGTGGTAAAAGGACCCACAAGTGACGCTTAGAAATTCTTTCAGTCAATGGGTCGAAGTGAGAGTGCCATCTATCAAGCACTAAAGACCCTTTTCCTACCCGCCAAATACCCTCAAGAGCCCGCGTGCAGTGTTCAGCATCCAGAAAAACGAACACTATCCACCCATTGGACAACAAACTGACCGTCGGAATATAGTCGAACAGGGGTTTCCAATGTTCGGAAGCCCAACTAATCCAAGAAGCTTTATCAATATGACAATATTCTAGACGCCCGATAAGAGCACGCGAGCAGAGAGTCGACACACGGTCCAAGTAAACATCATGACCGAGAACGTATCTGTAGCGACCCTCATGAGCCTTGATACATTTAGTCCGCCTCTTCCTACGAAAGCGGGTCAGCGGTGCTGACTCAACCATGGTAAATATGCAACCGAAAAACCCTAGCTGCGATAAAACAGCAGATGAAGACCCCGAGGGAGGGTGAAGGATGGTCCAAAGAGAGCACCCCGGACGCAAAAGGTAAAGCCAAGGAAAACAGTGAGAGGTCACGCATCAAACCAAAGGAACCCCAAAGGTCAACCGGTCTAGCAACAGAAGTGCCCAAGCCAAAACCCAAAGTAAACCAATACAGAACCCCGGAATGTAGCGCAAACAAGTGACATAACACGAGGGGTAATCATTCGTCAATTCCACAGCAGACCGGGACCCAAAGCATCCAGGAAACCCAAAACAAAACCCCACAAAGCAGCACGAACATGTGAAAAAAGAAAAAGGCACGCACAACACGAGGGGAAGTCAGTCAACGGAATCCAGCAGACAGGGACCAGAAACTTCTAGGGGGTTAGTGAGTCACAAAAAACAAACAAACGCAGACAGGACCACCCCAACGTGAAACAGAGGGCAAAGTCAAACATGTAATCGAGAGCCCATCAGAGAAGACAAAATAGTAAAAGTAACCCCATGCAAGGGTGGTGAAATGGAAGAAAAACACCAACGATGCCCAAATAATCGATTTACTTCCCACTTTTTTAGAAATCTTGGTTGGTACTAGTCCCCCATGAAAGGGGAGGGACTCCAAGAAGGGCAATCAAACTGGTGTACACCCAAAGGAGCAAAATTCAAACAGATAAAACCCCAACAAACAGTGAAAACAATAGACACCAGTACAGAGGAGGAGAGACAAAAAACCTCAGTCCCAAGGACCCAATAACCGGGGAAAGGAAATACACAATAGAAAACAAGCCCAAGTAATAAAACCAGAGCGCCGGAAAGGAAAACTTACATGCCAAGAATCCCGGTGAAGTACCTGTTCAAAGCGATAAGGTAGCCATAAGAAGCTCAGAAGGTAGCCATAAGAAAATCACCAAAGCTGCAAGGGTTCCAGAGAGCACCATCCCTGCCATCTCTACCGCAACTTTCGCCACGCTATAAATGAAATAAACTTATGACCATGATGTGTACTTAAACTTATAAAAATGTATATAAAATTTTTACCTGTACTTATATGAGTCTCTATGACCTCCTCAACCACTTGTAACAAACACTTACCTACACTCTTATTTCTCCTTACCATTTGTAACAAACACATTTTTAAGTGTCAAACTCACTATTTATATATAAAGTACTCTATATTTTAACAAACACATTTTTAACTAATAGACTCACTATTTAGATATATACTCTATATTTTAACAAACACATTTTTTAACTATTAAACTCATTATTTATATATAATGTAATCTATATTTTATAAAGTATTTTAACTTCTAACCAGAAAAGGCATTTTAACCATTTTTAACCCTTAAACATCTATAGAGTATAGATAGAGTATTTTGAATTTGAAAGGGAAAAAACATTTTTAACCGCTTTACCCACTATATTTATAGAGTTTAAAGATACTGTTTAGATATACTACTTTCCAAATAGTAGATTATAGTAAACACTTAACCGAAGGTAAGTAAGAATCCTCGCCAAAACAATCATGAAATTTGGGGCAATCATAAGTCATTGACGAAATCTTAGGGTTACATCAAGATCCAATGACGACGCCTTCTACCTAACACCCTTCCATGGGATTCTTCAGCACTGATCAAATCGATAAATCCAACTTACATTTGACCAAATGGATGTCTTCAACCTAACCTTTCCATATCAATTGTTGAATAACTGTTCATCCAAGATTCAACCTACCCTTACCCTGTCAATGGTTGAACACTTCGTACACCGATATTGTTGTTGAATAAGTAATCAAATCATTCGGTGAACAAGTAATCAATTCGTTTTCGTTTAGTTTTGGGTTTACGACTAAGAGCCAGTTAGCCGTGGGCCTCTTGGCTGACCGATGGAGACCCAGCTACCATTCCAATTCCAGCTACCGATGGGTTCAGCACACCTTTCAAATCTACAATTTCAAAAAACAAAAAAATCAAATTTTGGTTGTCAATTTGGTTTTTTTGTTCAGGCTCAAAACTATTTTGAAAAAAAAAAAAAATTTGACTGTCAATTTGTTTTGTTTTGGGTATAAAACTAAGAGCCACTGTTAAAAAAAAATCAAATATCAAATTTTGGCTGTCAATTTGTTTAGTTTTGGGTATAAAACTAAGAGCCACTGTTAAAAAAAACTTCAAATTTTAGCTGTCAATTTGTTTTGTGTTTGGTATAAAACTAAGAGCCGCTGTTTAGAAAAGTCAAATTTTGGCTGTCAATTTGTTTTTGTTTTGGTTCTAAAACTAAGAGCCAGTTAACAGTGGGGCCTCTTGGCTGATCGATGGAGACCCAGCTACCATTCCTACTGGGCAGTGTTGAAATTTGAGGAAGATTTGTTAGTTACAAGGTTTTTTTTTTAATTTAAATATTTTTAAATAATTTGGGGAAATGTAATATCAAACATGTAAACAATGTTTCAAAACTTATTTTTGACTATTATCATTAATTTTTTTAGTGTATATTTCATAATGTTGATGAGAGTCAATTTGTTATTTTTGGTAAATAATTTTGTTAAATTGTTGTTAACTATATAATAAAAACTATTTTCTTCATTGCTTAAATTCTTTAATAAAATTTTATTAATGAAAACATTCTACCATCATGGTAAATTTAGTCTCGATGGTGAAAAAAAATGAAATTCCAACCTGCTACAAGGGTCAAGACGCTTGATATCCACAATTTCAAAAAATATTAAAAAACAAATTTTGGCTATAAAAAAAAATTCAAATTTTGGCTATCAATTTTGGTCTAAAACTAAGAACCAGTTAACCCATTTTCTTTTGGGTCTAAAACTAAGAACCAGTTAACCCATTTTCTTTTGGACCTAAAAGCTAAGAACCAGTTAACCCATTTTCTTTTGCGTCTAAAACTAAGAACCAGTTAGCCAATTTCTTTTGGGTTTAAAACTAAGAACCAGTTAACCCTGGGGCCTCTTGGCTGACCAATAGAAACCCAGCTACCATCCCTGTTGGGTATAAACTATAAAAACCCTTCAAATCTCAATTCGTTTTGGGTCTAAAACCAAGAGCCAAATCTCAATTCGTTTTGTTTTGGGTCTAAAACTAAGAGCCAAATCTCAATTCGTTGTTTTAGGCCTTTGTTTGTTTTGGGTGTAAAACTAAGAGCAGGTTAACCGTGGGGCCTCTCAATTCGTTTTGTTTTGGGTCTTAGTTTGTTTTGGGTCTAAAACTAAGAGCAAGTTAACTGTGGGGCCTCTTGGCTGGCCGATGGAGACCCTGCTGGGTTCAAAAACCCTTCACATCTCGAATTCAAATCCCAAAAAATCAAATCTTAACTGATCCAATGGAGACCCAAGGGCTCAAGAGTCCCAGCGGTCAAATTTGAACCCGTCCCAGCCCTTCGAAAGGGGTTCAGCCCGTCCCAGAAGTGTCACAAAAATTTTGCCCGTAAAAAAAAAATTAAATTTTTTATTCCGCCGTCCACCTTGAAGGGATACCTTAACTTAACTATTTCAAAAGATGGGTAAGCCTTTTAATTTGCCCGTCAAATTTATTTTCCGTTGTAAGCAGGCTTGGAAATTGACAGTAAATGTATTTGACAGGTAACTTTAATTTTGGCACGTCAGTGTCTACGGGTGTACAAAATCACATCCCGTCAAATTGACTTTTATCAACTTTTCTTACCTGTCATAAATACCATACCTCCTCTCAGCCATAACCGGTGAGGTTTTGGTTTATTTAAGCAGATGAAGGAAACGCTTTGTTTGTTTTATTTATGAGACATAAAAACTTTAACAAATATAAAAGTATAAAAATATTGTTATTGATAAAATCGAAGCGTGGGTTTCCCGCTTGAGCTTCCCTCCGATTTTCATGGTCTCGGATTCTTTTGCCTCTCTTTTTTTTTTCAAACAAAAAATGCTTCTATACCATAGGCGTGCACTATGTGTTGCCTAAGGTTTGGCATTACACCATTGCATTTAAAAAAGCTATACATAAATACAGTATCATGAAATGCATGGTGGAGTCACCAAATCAAGCCTACCAGGCAACAATGGCGTGTATTTTGAACTAAAATTCTGTGAGTACCTTGATGTTTGATGTTGTTAGGAGAGAAGTTTTGTTGTGGAAATAAATCATTGTAATTGTTGATTGGTTATCTGAAACAGATTTGATCAACATTAGAAAAAGCTCGGCCATCAGTCTTGATACTTTACATATGGTCGTCCTATGCCCAAACAATAACTTGGTCTGATTCATTTTCACATTGAAAATCGATCGTTCGGTTTTCTCCTCTTCTTCCTAATATTGTAGGACTTGGTGTTGCCTTTTCTTCTTCATTGGAGATCGTTGAACAATCTCGAGCTCCTCCAATCTTAGCCAGCTGGTAGTTCTTCTGCCTATGAATGTTAATAAACGTTGGTACGCCCATATTTACTTCCACATTACATCTCAAAGTTACATGATTGTTGCAATCATTCTTTCCCTGAGCCTGAATGTTCAAGCATTGATCAATGTAGGCGACAAGGCCCATAGAATTGTTGGTGGGTGAAATTGGGAGCGGGAACTTTGTGGCGAGTTGTTAGAACAACTGATGGCATATCTTCTCCTCCAGACTCATGGACTCTTTCATCGTATGAGGGATATAAGCTCATGGATAAACATCAATAAAATCCACTGCAATGGGATAGGAATGATTATCACTCCATGAAGTTATTCCAGAACGAATCATGCATTATGATGTTATTCTCATTTTCGTTAATGATATGTCCATCATTTTCAAGATTTCCTTTCAGCGAGTCACTGATATCAACTAGAGCAGGGATTCGAATGATACAACCAATGCTTCGTTATTGGCAGAGCTGGCAATGCAGTCCAAGAGTGTCTTAATTGATCGCATCTTGAAGTATGGCATTGGGCTTGTAGACTTGAGATGCAAAAGCCTGAAAGAAGTGGAATCAATCCACTGATGAGAATCATAAATTATCTTGTTTTGGGAAGCCTATAAATCCTCACGCTGTGACAAGACGCCCACCACAGACAATGCTTGAAAATCTCAAGCAACACTAGGAGGAGAAGCAACGTCAAGTTCCAATTCCACCACTGCTACCTTCTCTTCCTTAGCCTGGAGTTAACGCCGACTTGGACGCCTGCTTCAGGGAAGACACGATAAATCCAGTAAGTTAAAAAAAAATTGTTTTTTTAGTTTGGAATAGGGTTTCTTCATTATTTTTATGTTTTGTCATTTTCTTTGTAAAAGGCTTATTTTTTATTAAAAAACATTCTATCCTTTTATCAATATTGTTATGGCTTGAGTTTTCTTCATCATATCATTCTATATTTTTCCAACATTCAATCCACGTAGAGATGTGGAGGAGAGGTAGGGAGTTTTGAAAATAACAAGTAGGTTTTATTTTGTAATGAATTATTTATTTAAATAATGTTATAAAGACAAAGCCAGAATCAAGTTGAATGGATAAGAAGTGTATAAAAAAAATTGACATGTATATATTTTTGAATGGATACATGGATAAGAATATATAAACAAATTGACATGTATATATTTACATAAGACGTAAACTGACGGGCATTTTAAAAATGTAACCGTCATCAAATTTTACTTGACAGGCTAGTAAAATTTGAAATTCCAGGCTTGGTTGTAAGTAAATGCTGTGAATCTGCGAATAGGCAATGGGCAATAATAATTAATGAGTAATGACTTTACATCACATCATGGGATCCTTTTCAAACATATAAAGGGCGTTATATGAAGTTTTTGTTTGATATTTTAAAATTATAAATATTTGGAAGGGCATTATTTTATTTTCATTTTTTTTTAATTGAAGGGCCAACTTAATTTGAAAATTAAGTGCAATTATTTTTATAACCTTTCATCATTGAAGGGTTTGAAGGGTTGGATAGTTGCATGGCCTTCCAAAAAAGGCAAAAAATTAAGAAAAAATTATAGTTGCATGGCCTTCCAAAAAAGGCAAAAAAAATTAAGAAAAAATTAATAAGCCAGCCCTTCAAATTTGACCACTGCTCAAGACCCTTCAAATCCTCGAATTAAATAAAAAATCAAATCTTAACTGGTCTCATGGAGACCCAAGGGCTCAAGACCCTTTAAATCCTCGAATTAAAAAAAAAAAACAAATCAAATCGTTTAAATAGTTAATGATGTAACTGGTTTAAATAGTTGATGTAACTGGTTACCGACGCTATTAATTCATCTGCGCTTTCTTTTTAGCGCTTGTCAAAGTACTCCACCTGAATTCACATGATGGCCAAACTGGTGCTCTGTAACGTCATACTGCATAAATTACAGGGAATCTTGTTTCACAAAAGCTGTTATGGGTTTCTCTTCTAAAATCAACGGCCAAGTAACAGTGCATTTTCTATTTTCTATATTCCCCAGGCGGCAATCTGTTTTTCTCTATTGCAAAGAAAGCACCTTCATCACCAAAAATACCACCTTCATCAGATTTTGCACTATTCATCTGAGAACCTCCCTCTGCCATGATCAGTCTTTGTGGCCTCCCTCCCTTCAACTACTACTGTTCTCCTTCATCCTGGTCTTTTAATATGCTTTGGCTCTGGTTCTCTTCCTTTGATTTCTTCCTTCATTGTACTCACTTTATTACTTTCAATGGTCTCTTTCTTTGATTTCTTCCTTCATTGTACTCACTTTATTACTTCCACCATTGAGTCCCCTTTAGGGGTATTCTCCTTCCTCCTGTTTTTTTTAATGCTTTGACTCTGGTTCACTTCCTTTAATTTATTCCTTCATTGTACTCACTTTATTACTTCCACCATTGAGTCTCTCCTTCATGGTACTCACTTTATTACTCCCACCATTCAGTCCCCTTGAGGGGTATTCTCCTTCCTCCTGTTTTTTTTAATGCTTTGACTCTGGTTCACTTCCTTTAATTTATTCCTTCATTGTACTCACTTTATTACTTCCACCATTGAGTCCCCTTGAAGGATAAAGGAACTAATATGATTTCTGTAAATGATTCAGGATCTTAAGGTTCTGGTATGCCCAAGGCTTTAGTTTTCACTTTTGTACGTTCATGCTCTTGAGGTTCTGGTATGCCCTAAAGTATTTACTTCAGTAGAGCAGAGGTTCTGGTAAGCCCTAATCTTTAGGGTTAGGACTCTGAGAAAAGAGGAATTGTTCCTTTTTCAGTTGATTAATCAATCATGATTTATCTAATTTTCTGGGCCAAAACAAACGTCTTTAAAGGTTCCAACATAGACCTAATGCCTGCTATCAAGCAGTACCCAAAAGAAACACCAGAATCAGATCCCATAATTATATCAAAAACTACCTTTCAACTCAAGAGTAGTATGTTTATGTTATGATTTCAAGTATCTCATGATTGAGAATGGCAAAACAATTAGTTTGATTGTGAATATGCTTGAATGGTTATTCCAGAAATCCAGCTAAATTTGCAAAAACGAATGTGAATATAAATTTATGATTAAGATTTTGATCAAGTGGTCTGCAAATACTTGGTCTTCTACCTGAAGAATATGATGTATAGTGCTTTAAGACAATAAAACATTAGGTCCACTTGTTTCATAGAATGATATGAAAGAGAATCATAAAACAAACTCAGGCATAAACATTAAGATAATATTATGGCTCTGGTAAATGTTGCAATCATATACTCCTGCTGAATACCCAACAATAAAAATTCTAATATGTTATAATCATATGCTTCTGCTGAATACCCAACCATAAAAATCCTAATAGTATAATACAAAGGACAAAATATAACATCAAGGAAAAGTGCACTGATATTTTCTTTCATCTGGTGGTGTCCCATCTCCTAACATCAAATTACATTGACAGTGTACTCAAGAATAGCCCATCCCCATCCATGTTACAACCTTAGAACTCATAGCTATTTCTGCATCATCGTCAATAGAGATCAAGCCTTTATGCATGAGCAGCAATTAAAATATCTGTTTAGCCACCGCCTCTTCTGCAACAGAAGAAGAGAAGCAATTAAAATATCTGTTTAGCCACCTCCTCTTCTGCAACAGAAGAAAGAAAGACACATCACTTCACTATAATCACAACAAAACACTGAAAAGCCATCACAAATCATACATAATATATACTTACAGGAATATCAGGCTCTGTGCTGTCCTGATCTTGGTGTGAAATGAGATTATTATCATCGTTTTTTACAATATTCGTGTCCTCCTGGCCAATTTCAATCTTGTTTTGCTTTTTATTCTCTCTGACTGTGGCAAAAACCATGGAATAGTCTGTGGGCATTGTTGAACTCTCCCACCCACCAAACTTAGGCACCGCCATGAATGAATAAATAACCTTAATTCTGAAACATAATTTTATCGCCCCCCATTCTTATCAATAAGAAGCCACAGCCTACAAACTGGAAAAAACAGAAAACCCAAAAGAAAAACTTGATAGATATCAATATCACTAACCTGATCTGAGAGTTGAAGGCTACTGCTTAAAGAGAGCTTTTTTGGCCTCAAATGCAAAGCTTCTATGAATGAAAATGATGAAAAAGAGCAGGGGGGTTGCTCCTATATATCTGAGAGAGGAGTGAACGTGGTGGTTTTATTGTTATTTCTGTAAAAGCTGTGCCACAGACAAGTGCAGCAGAGAAGGGCGCGCAGATAAGTGCGTACGCGCAATATACAGCAAAGAACAGCGAGGCAATACCAAACGTGTCGGCCTCTACTTGCTGTTTATTCGTCCTTCCCAATGCTTGCACGTTTATTTATAAATTGTGTCAGCCTGTAAATCTGTGTACTATTTCTTTCCGGACCGTCTCTTACTTTTTGGTGTGTCAACCGATTGCTTTTACCGTGTCAACAGATCGTCCTTTTCCCTCCACTCGTTTTCAGTTTTCAAAACAAAGTTGCTGACAACAAATATTTGTATTTGTATGCCAGTTATCATCTGGCTAATGGCATATTCTTCTCAACGACGGATATATAAATTTTAATTAGTGTTATGGCATTTTCCTCTGGTAACTTGTGATGGGGCTGACCCGCAATCTATCCTTCAAAATGTTTTGAACGTTTCTTTAACATAAAAAAATAGTTGTCGATGAAGTGGGACCCTAACGGTGGGGAAGGTGGTTTTCACTCAGCCCACCAAAGGTCATGATAAGGCTCAAAGGGTAGACGCCCCTTGGATAGGCTAAGGTCCCTTGTCGGGATTGGAGTCGGGACGCCTCGGCCCTTGCTGAGTCACAAGTTTCTGATATATTCTGGCTTGCGGGCTGTTGGAGTCGGGACGCCTCAGCCCTTGCTGAGTCACAAGTTTCTGATATATTCTGGCTTGCGGGCTATCAGTTTATACCACGGAGGTTATAGTGGCAGCCGGCGGATTTGATCCTAGCCTGGCCCAGAGAATTGCGACGAGTTACCAATTCCTCTATAAAAAAAACATAAAAAATAAGTTGAAATTTCCAGAAAATTCAAGAATTGGAAAGTGGCGTACTTATTTAAAAAGATAGACAATCCTTTCTTTAAAATAAAAATAATTGAAATTTCCTACGAATTTAAAAAGATAGACAATCCTTTCTTTAACATAAAAATAATTGAAATTTCCTACGAATTCAATAATTGAAAAGTGGCGTAGGTATAGATTTCCAAAACTTTTAGAATTGGAGAGAATTAGGTTGAATGATTTGTGTTGATAGAAATGTGTGCATGTATCCACCAATAATTCTTTCCTTAAAATATGTTTTGGAACATATAACAGGGAGGGAATCTACATTTATGTGAGTTAAATATGTCAATAAAGATATCCTAGCATGAGACGTCAATGTTGTGGTAGGTCTGCATCATGGTGATGAACGTGTGCAAGGGTCTGCAAGTGTTGAAGAATGTGGCTTTGGGATGTCATGTTTGTTGAAAATGGGCGTCTTTGATACTCGTATGTAAAAGTTTCATGCTTCCTTGTCTCGAACTTTTAACTTCGGTTACCCTTGTTTAGGGTTTTTTGTTTTTTTTTTGCGTTTTTTCTCTTGTTGGAATCCATGATCGCTGACAGACATGGAGTTCATCCTCTTGAGCAGAGGACTTAGTACCAACTATGAAAAAAAGTGGAAATGCTTTGATATTGTTTCATGTTTGTTCCTTTATTTATCAGTCTATCTTGGGCTTAGTTTTTTACAGTCTTTAGTGACCCGAGCCTCTTTCTCACTCATTTTACTATTACCGGTTGGTTCTCTATGAGCTACTTCATGGCTTCTCACAGAAGGGACAAGGTCTTCTTCTTTCTGGTAGTCATTTTCTTGTTGTTCAGTTGAGATTAGGGTTTTTCCTCGTAACCCTTGGGTTAACCTCTTGTGGGAAGCATGTGCTTCTCCTTTTGTTTTGGTTACATTATTGCATAGCAATGGTTTTATCGGGTTGCTCCATTGGTTTTCTTGTTTTTTGTTTTCATGTTGGCGAATCTTTGTTTGCACCTCCTTCCCTTCGAGTTATGGTTAGCGTTTTCTCCTTATAACCCTTTTTATCCTTCGGCGGGAGGCACGTGGTCACGAGCTCCCTTTTTTTCCATTAGGGTATTGTTTCTTTTTTGTTTTTCGATGGGTTTTGGGATTTTCCAAGGTTGAATGCTTTTATTTGGGTTCTATTGTCGGAACTTTGTCGTTCCTAGCAGGTGATCGTCAGTTGGATTACGTTTTCTGTCTTTTCTGACCTGTCAAATGGTAGGGTTAAAACCCTCTGGGTTGGTTCTGGAATCAGTCGGTGGTTCTAGTGCCTTACCGCACAAGCCTTTTAAAGCTCGACGAAAGGTGAAAGCATTTAAAGCTTTGGAGGCAAAGTGTAGTTTTGTTCTTGGTCGGGACGTTTATATGGAAAACGTGGAAGCAGTATGCACCAGATCCCTGGTTGGCAAGCTTGAGTACTACAAAATGGAAAAAGATGATTGGATTGAGTGGGCATCACTGCATTGGAATCCCTTTATAAATTGTGTTCCAATTGTTAGTCGTTTGTCGAATGGGTGGTTAGTCTTCATATTTCTTGACGGTAATGACGCCTCCAAGATCCTAAACAATCTCTAGACTATTCGCAAGGGATCTCTGGTTCTGGGTCGGTGGCATGTTAATTTTGATCCTCTTCGTGAAGGTGTTTTGAAGCATCATTTGTGGGTTCTGCTTCCTGCTCTGCCCCTTCCTCTTTGGAGTTTTGATGTGTTGATTGGCATTGCAAACTCACTGGGTATATTTGTGGCAGTGGATGAAAACTTTCTTCATACCTTTGATAAAAGTATGCCTCGTGTTCTAGTTGAATAAGCGATTTGCCTCTGAATATCGACATCCTATGGGATGATAAAGTTCATGTACAAAAAATGGACTATCTGAATATCCCTTTCAGATGTCATTACTACCATGATACTGGTCATCTAAGGAATAAATGTCCTTCTCTACTTCATGGCTCCTTGTCGTCATCTGGTGGAATCGAGAAGTTTGTTCGGAAGTCGAGAAACCAACTTTATTCTGATAATATTCATCCTTCGTCGATTGTAACAGACATGTGCAGTTTTGTTTCTCCTTCAAATTGTGAAGATTTGATAAAAAGGGTGTTAGGATTAATTAATCCTCCTTTGTCCAATATAGTTTATTTGGCCATTTTTCCTAACTTAGGGAGTTATTATTAATGTACTAGAGTGTGGGGGACACACCTAGAGGTTATCTGTCACTTACTGCATGTACATGCATGAGTTTATGTGCCTCTGGGAGCAATCCCTACAATATAGTATCCCATTCTGAGTGCCACCAGTAGCCTCCATCAATTGGTTGTGGTAGGTAAGCAATTATGTTGAGTGAACCTCCAGTTACAATTAGTTAGATCACTTTCAATTAGCCTAGCGCTAATTTTGCATGCATGAAGGGAGAACGACGTCTTTTTCCCACCTACCTCATCAGTTAACTGATTGTAGACTGATTTAAACATCCATAGTTAGACTAGTGAGCTCCAGCAGTGATTTAGACACACTAAGTTAGCTAATCAGTCAGTTGTAACTGATAGATTCAAATCCTATATTTAGCATCCGAATTCTATTTATTGTATAATCATTGTATTATTAATTAATGAATAAATATTAATGTTGTGATTATCTGAGCAATTCTTGTCCGATTTATCTGAAATTTGTGCCATGAATTTCTTATTCAGTGTACATTCTCTTTTATTATTCCACTGAATAATTCCCTTCCTACAACTTTCATATTTGCATGTAGACCAATGGTTCACAAATTTAACAAAGGGGAATTGGATTTTATTGTCGACGTGGAAAAAATTGCTAGTTGCAAATGTTTGTCGACATTTGTGACTCCGGTCTCTGATCATGAGTTAGGGCATGCCAGTCTTGGGGGGATATGTCTTTTTTCTGTTAGAGAGCTTGCTTGTGATGTGGGTGGGGATCTGATTTTAGGGGAGTCAGGTGATTCTGCTCTTTTTTCTCATGTTCCTTCAGTGATTGAAACCTTACCTACTGTCTTGCCTAGGATGGAAGCACCTCTTTTCTCTTAGAAAGAATTTCCTCCTTTATCGAGGGAGGCTCCTTTGTCAACTCCGGTTAGGGTTGAACATCCCTCCAGTCCTCAAGAATCTCCCTCATTGAACGATATGGCTCTCCTAAACTCACTCACGATCTTCTCAATCCAAACAACAATAGAGTAAGCACAATATACAAAGATATGATTAAAAGATTCAAAATTTAGGTTGTAGAGTGAGCAAATTTTAGGTCCCATGAACCCTCTAGTAACCAAGTTGTAACACCCCGGTTTTGACCCCGTTTGTATTAAAATATATATGATTTAAATATTGTATTTAATCGTGGTGTGGAGCTAAAGGCAAAATCCCCACCATCGATTTAGCGTTTTATGTTTCGACGATTAAAATTGATGCCGATGGTATTTCATGCTTGCCAGGCACATTATAATTTTGGACATCATGTAAATATGCAATTTAATTAAAATACCCACAATCATCTATGTCAATGCAACATTAAAGAGATGGGGGCATGGTTTCCTAAGGAATAGGGGTGATATTCAAACCTTTGATCCGATGGGGAAAAGGCAAATGTCAAAGGGAAAACCCATCAAACTGTCAACTACCCATTTTGTCTTCTTATGCCAATCATTTACTTCTGCCAGAAGTGGTTGAATTGGTTAATGCATGGGAATGGGAAGAGTATGGACAAATTCGAATTGGGAAGAGCACCCATTTTGGAAAAACGTGTTTTAACTTCCTGGGCAAGTAAAAATCCAAAAACGTATGGCCATTCTACCATGCATCCACATTTTTTCTCTTCTTCACGTTTTTGGAGCTCGTATGCATTCCCCATTCACGTTTTTGCAGTGTTCTTCATTTTTACCATGGCTGGGAAGTGGTTTTGTTAATGTTCAGTGGTTGGGATCTCTCTTGGGCATTTTTGTGTTGTTTCCGCATTTCCATGGTTGGGAATTTCCTTTTTGGTGTTACACAACCAATGGGAGAATAGATCCACGGATTTAGGGACTGAAGGAGACATTTTTTCACACGCGAAGCCCATTGAACGTTCCTGAAACGAATTGCTCATTCTGGGTCATTTTTCCCCAATTGCCATTTCTTTTTTTAGCTCCCAGGACATTTTTCATCAATCCCATAACTTGTATTTTGTTGTGTATGCATCCCTTATTTTGGTCTAAAGCGGTTTGGAGAGGAATTGAAGAAGAATTAGCTTGATAAACCTAGTGTGGAAAGGAAGCTCACAGACAGATTGAGAGGGGCTGGTTTTTCTTCTTTGCACACCCTAAATAGCATTGGAAGGGAAGGCATAACCTGAGGGACTGTGTAGCAGAGAAGGGGATGCTTTCTTGTGTTGGGTGTGTAGGTGTTGGGAAGGCCAATCCCGATCTTGTGTAGGTGTCCATAGCTCTGTGATTGAGCTCACTGGCTTAGCAATTCAACCTTCCACCTCCCTAGTAGCCCGATAAACCCAACTGTGTTTGACTGGGCCGAGTTTTGTTGTGTATTTGGCTATGTGTGAGCCTTTTGTAGTTCCCTTATTCCTTGTGGGAATCATGCCCAACTTAGGGGTGGCAGTGTTGCTGAGATATTGATGAGCACATTGGCCTATGGTTGGGTGGAACGTTGCAGTGACATAGTTGGTTGCGGGACGAGCTTCTTCTCAAGATAAGTATCTCTTGTGTTTAATCTCTGCAACTATATTTGTTTTTATGAATTATATGATCATGTTGAATGTGTTGAATGGATGAATTGCTTCCGCTGTATAATTGCATTTTTTATGCATCTGTGTATGTTTTATTTCAATGCATTTTTACTTCAATGTTCATGGGGTTAGTTTCCCCATTTAAATGATAGTCGTAGCGTCGTAGTCGCGTCCCCATTGGATATGAGGGGATGTGACACAAGTTATCCCAAGTGAGTATCTAATTTTACAAGCATAACAAGATAAAGCACTTGATTTTTAGAGATAGGTTCCAAGACCAAAGTTTTTGTGCCACGTGTTCTTTGATGAGGCCCCCAACTCATCCATCTTTCATGGGATGATAAACACATTTGGCTATGATCTGCTCGTCGGCCTTGATCTTTTCCCAGTCCAACTTGTCATATATCTCACTATGTTCGATACCTAAGTGATTGAGCCCTTCCAAAAAATGGCTAGATTCATCTACACTATTATTGGGAAAGCTCAATTCAATAAGAAATTTAAGCTTCCATCCTATTTTTAACATGAGCCAATCTGGAACAACCCCACACTACTAGTATAGAAGTGAGAGTAGAAGACACTCTGTATAAATCATCACCCCCAATGAAAGAATCCACCCCTATGTGCACCATTTTTCTAGTTCCCACTTTCCATGAAAGACCAGCTCCCAACCAAGGATAAACTTCCATAAAACTAAGCCAAATTTGAAGCACAAGACACTTATGTGGAACCCAACAACTTCTGGTGCTTGATGGAAGTAGATGGATTGTGACTAAGTCCCAAACCCTATATTAGAACTCAAAATGACAGTCTACACTCGATTTGGAGAGATTATGGATCATTAGTAGATCATGGGAACTTCGAGACTACACAACTAGTCTAAATTTAGGATGATCCAAACAATTTTAGAGGGCAATGAACTTTCAAACATACTTGGAATGTGTTCATTATGGTCTTATTTAACAACAAAAAATGACAGAATGGAATTTCATTAAGCATAAAAAAAACCTAAAACAATACTGAAAATTAGTTAAAATCCATGCAAATCTAGAGAGGGTTAGGAAATTCAAAAAATATCAGACTTATGAGTTATGAAAGTTTAACACTGATATCAAATGTTCAATATAACAACAATTACATCAAATAGGAGCCAAGAGGACTCTCATAATAGTTGTTGGCAATGGGATCAGATGCGCAAGGTACGACAAAGAAGACATCGACAAGTGGAAAAGTCAATTGCGTAGGAGAAAGATATCGACAAGTGTGGTCAGTTTGGTCGGATTAGTTAGAAGTGTTGGTCCAAAGTAGTTAGAGAGTCAAGTTATGTGGACCATTTTGTAAAGGAGCAATACTATAAATAGAATTAGGAGTAGAGTAATAGATCATCACTTGTAATCGATGAATGGTAGTAGAGTATCACTTGTATGAGAAGAATTCTGAGTACTATGATCCGATGAATGTAATTTGTTGGTATGTGATCTTCAGATGAATGTGTTTTTGGTCTGACGCTTTCTACCAAGGGGTGTTTTATGATATTTGAAACTAATATAAGAATAATTTTGATGATGGAATTATTGTCTTGTTCTGTGTTGAATCTGTAATGGTGTGATCTATGATATTTTCCATGTTTGAATGCTGCGAAGTATTGATGTGTCTATTGGATTTATATATGTCGATGTCTTTGTTAAGTTGATATGAATTATGTTGATGTGATAATAGAATTTATTGCAAATGATGATAAGTAGATCTCATGAATGATGTTTGTAAACCCCTGGGTCTTTGATTTATACTGCGATAGAGTAAGACATAGTGCGCAAGTCCTCTTCCTTTTGCGAAAACGTGTTTCTTGTAGCCCTCCCTCAAACATCTTGGGTGAGACTGCATCTACTTCGTAGGTGTTGATGGATATGGTAAATCTTTTATGGGTCGGTATTTAGGGAGATTATGTCGAAGGGTATCAACATACCTGTGGAGTGAACCCCTGTCCACTGAAGTGTGTCAATAAATGGTTCCGTTGTCGGGACCATAGTGCGAGGAAGAAGAGGACATGTTGTGGCATCCGACGAAACCAAAGATACAGGGTTGGTTTGATTAGAAGGCCTGAGAGTTCACAGAAGAAGAAAATAAAAACTCCAAACTATCAGCATAAGAGTGGTTGGGAAGATATATCTACTTTGATATTCATGAAATTTTCTTCGTTGAATTTCCAATAATTATGTATGAGTGGTTGCGTAACTTAATTTTTAGAAGAGGAACTTCAAAGGGGGAGAACCTAATCAGTGGACCCCTGAACTGATCCAACGGTTGCAAAGGGTAAAAAACAAAGCTTCAAGAGTTGTCGAAGTGTGGATTGACAACATTTTGGAAGGATATATCAGTGAGTTTGTTGTCGACATAATCAATTCCTACAACGACACAGAGAGGTAATTCTTCAAGGGACCAAGAGGGAGGTTTCTATTGTCTTTGCAATTGTGGATTGAGATGCTTATCTACGAAAAATGAATATTGAGATGCTTATCTACGAAAAATGAATATTGAAGATGAACTCTGATGAGTAAATATTTGATGTGTGGAGGTTGCAGGTACCGTAAAGACAAGGGTTGGATTGAATGATATGAGGTAGATGGATAAAAGTTACGACAAGAATGTGAGGGAAGTCGAGGAAGAGTGAGGTCTTCTGCGAAGTGGGTTGAGGTTCCGACAAGAGAAGAGGCAGAGGAATGAGGAGAGTCCTGGTGTGACTGGAACAAGAAACTGTGAGAGGAAACCAAAAGGGACTAAGTGACCCTATAGTGACGAAAGAGATGACCAAGCTATGCCTGAGCCCAAGGAAGGACCGACCCAAAGCAACAACATACCTACACCTCCATGCACTGCACCAAATTCACGAGGAAGAAACACCAGATCATCGCAATATTTTCGTGTGTGTCACCATAGGAGTAATAGTAGTGAATTGACGAATATTGGAAGAAGACCCAGAATGGCGGGTGATGATGTAAATATACCCTTTTTCCATGGGAATGGGACTTAAGATCTCGAGCAGTATTGGTTCCTCTGTGAAGCAGTATGGACTGTGAAGCAAGTACAAGATGAGGACATAAAAAAAGGACAACTAGTGACAACCTTTCAAGGCTGAGCATTGGATTGGTACATGAATTTTGTACAAGTGCCAACATGGCATCAACAAAACACACTGGCACAGATTAGGACCAGACTAATTGAGGAGTTCAAATGCCCAAATCTGAGTCACAATACATTATTAAGTTGAAGGAAATAATACAATATCTGGATGATTCGGTATGGGATTTTGATCAGCGGTTCAAAATGTTTATGGATAAGGTCAGCTTTGGAATGATTAATGTTTAACACAAAGAATGTTTTATCGTATCTTTGGTACCACACATCCGGATTCCATTAATTCAACATAAGGTGGTGTCACGGACCGAGGATATGGAGATTACGATGAAGTTGGAAGCTTCACAAGTTGGAGAAATGGGGGTTGGCATGAACCAGATCTAGTCGCAATCAGTTAATCTCACTATTATGTTTTAGGATATCAAGAAGGAAAAAGAAGTCCATGAAGAAGTATGGTGCAGTCGATGTCACACAGAAGGGAATCATAAGGATCAATTCTTAGACTTCCGTGAATACTTACAGGTTGAAGGCTCGAATACACTAAGTCAAAGAGGACTACCATGGTGTTAGATTTGTCACAGTAGTGTACGAGGAATGCGTATACCTTCAGAAGTTCATGTCGAAGCCCGCAAATCTATTTTGTAACTTTTATTGATTGACTGGCCATGAAGAAAAGAATTGGAGATCATATGACTTGCTCCAGGAAAGAACCATGGATATGTATTTTCTGAAAGGAGAAGAACACCGACCAGAGAAAAGACCACAACCACAACAACAACCGTAGTTCACTCAGCAACAACTACAATTAGCGCAAAAACAACAATTTGATCTGCAGCAACTGCAATACAACCATATGCAGTATAATCAACAGCATCCACAGTATACTCAACCATAGTACACTCAACCGCAGCCTAACCATCAACAATAGTTAAACCAACTACAATATTAGCCATAAGTAGGATTCTGCGGAGGTCACAATGGAGGCTTTTGTCATGGAGGTGTTATGGCACAATGTCTCAGACCAATGACGTCTTATAATTGTGTAGTTTTGGGACATTGCCAGAGGTACTATCCAAATATACAGTCTCAATGTACTTATTGCAGTGCCGCATATCACACTCTCAAAGAATGTGCGTTAATGATTGCAAAGTAGCAAGCCAAGAACCAACTGCGACCACAACTGAACCAGAATGTGAACTAGACTCAAAATCAAAATCAGGGATAAACTGTAGGAAAAATATCAGCATAACCTAAAACTCATCCCACAGATGTTGGATTCATAATTCGAGGAGGAGCAACGATGGGAGATGACAAACCAATTCCAAATATTCGACTAGCGGCTCGAAAGAAGGTACAATTTGATGTCGATGCAGATAAAGAAAATTTCTTCGACGCAAGAGACATACTGAACAGAAACACAGGTAAGTTTCTTATCTATGAAATTCCACCTACTTTTGATTCAACTTTCATGTCAAGATCGTCATGGAAGGTTAGTACATTACCATTTTTTTAGAAAGTTGTCTGTCACTAGCAAAAGATCTTGATGCATTAGCAAAAATAACAAGCTTGTTGTACCGATGGGGGAAAGGACGACAAGACTACGCTGTGAATTCTTTGTATAAGAAGAAAATGAGACGCGAAATGAGAATGAATGTCAAGATTGGTGACTATGATGTGGATTCCGTCATCATAGATCTAGGATCAGACACAATCATATTGATGAAGCAAACATGGGAAAGGATGAGGAAACCACAATTGGTTTGGTCCCTTGTACAACTATAACTGACAAATCAGGTTAGGGTGTCACCAATTGGAAGAGTACCACACTTACTTGTTGAAGTAGAGGGAATGAAGACCTACACAGACTTCGACATTATTGAGATAGTCGACGAAAGTAGCTCATATCCCATGTTGTTGGGGATTGGTTGGGAAAATGACAATATGGAGGTTATTAAATTCAACAAAAGAGTGATGACTTTTGAGAATCACGATATGCGGATCATTGCCCCATAATATCTCAATGAAGGCTAAAGATATGTTGAACCAGTGAAGGAGGAAGTTGTGGGAGGAGGGGATAATGCCTATAATATTTTTGAAGATTACATCCACCCCACCATAGATGGAGAGCTAGGATGGAGAAGTACTAGATCTGCATCCTCGGACTTTGGCGATGCACTGGAAAATTGGAAGAACCATCTACATGAAGTATTGGTTAGAAAATGTGGATGAGTCACTCAGTTGCTGCATTGGGTCGCAACAAAAGTTATCGAACTATTAACATATGAAGGACTACCTAACTTGGTTGGGTTTATCAACGAATTCAAGGATAAAGTATCAGAGCCTCAACGACTGTTGGCATTGGAGGAAGCACTGAAGGCTACTCCAACAAGATGGTGGGCTATGGATAAGAGCTCGATAGGAGATTGGAAGATATGTCATAGACTAGTGGAAGTTTGATTTGGGGAAGCAAAACACTACCAAGGATGTTGGAAAGATGTCGACAACACCAAATCTCGCTGAATCTGAAGAAGTGTATATTTTATGCTCCATTTGGGATTTTGTTGGGATAGATTTTATGCAAGAAAGGTATGTTGGTTGATCCCACCAAGATCGTGGTAATTGTCTATTTACCTACACCAACGATAGTAAAATAGCTAAGGGCGATGTTGGGTCACACAGGATATTATCGAAAGTTCATAAGAGAATATAGAACAATCAGAGCACCAATGGAGAAATTGTTGAAGAAGGATATGAAGTTCGAATGGAATGATGAATGTCAGAGAAGTATCAATACTCTAAAGTAGAAGATGGTCACATAACCAATATTAGTCTTTCTAGATTTGATGAAGGAGTTTCACGTTCACGTTTATGCTTCATTAGTTGCATTAGGAGTAATTTTGGCGCAGCCAAGGGAAGGAGAACTTGATCACCCAATCACATTCGCACGCTGGAAGTTGTCTACTGCGGAAAGGAACTACACAACAACAACAAGGGAAGGATTGGCGATGGTGAATGCATTGCAAAAATTACACCACTACCTATTGGGAGGACACTTCAAAATGTTTACAGATCATTCAGCACCAAAGTACCTAGTCAACAAGCCTATGTTGAGGATACATATTTGCCGATGGTTGCTACTCTTCCAAGAGTTCAATTTTGAGATCACCGTGAAGCCAAGACAGTTGAATGCAAAACCCGATAATTTGTCAAGGATAGAAACAGGAGAATAGCCAAACAACATCAAGGATAGCCTACCTGATGCGCATTTGTTTAAGATCATAATGGTAGATGACCATTATGAGCAAATTATCCAATTTTTGATGACAGGAAAAGCACTAGAGGACTTCACCACTAGTAGTAAGAAGAAGCAACTGGTCGTTAGAGATGCAAATTTTTCATCTAATCGTAGGTCAACTTTACAAAATGGGGCCGAATGAAATTCTGTGTCGATATGTTCTACCACATGAGCATGAAAGAATATTGGTTGAGGCGCACAACAAAATTGCAGGAGGACATTATGGAGGTCGCGCAACCATAAAAAAGATACTCTGAGTTGGTTTATGGTGGCTGAAAATGCATAGTGATGTCGTAGACTATGCTAAAAGCTCGAACATATGTCAAAGGGCGGGGAAGCCATCATGACAAGATGAGATGCCTTTAGTACCTTAGGTCATGCTACAACCATTTGATAAATGAGTGGTGGATTTTGTGGGACCCATAAATTTGCTAGGAAAATAGACGATTGCACGATACATCGTCACTACGATAGAGTATTTGACATGCTGGGCAAAATTAGCACTAGTGACGGATTGCACAGCTATGACAACAGCTAAGTTCCTATTCAACAATGTGATTACTCGGTTTGGTTGTCCCAAGATACTGATGAGCGACCAAGGAAGTCACTTTATCAATCACACAATTAGTACAATGACTGAGGAATTTCAGATCCATCATAAGCAGAGTACCCCATATCACCCAAAGGCGAATGGAATAGTCGAGGCATTCAACAAGGTATTGGAACATGCACTAAAAAAGGTATGTAACACAAATCGTGATTATTGGTATTTGAAAATCCCTACGATATTATGGGGCTACAGAACAGCATGTAAGAGATTGACGGGACAAACGCCATTAAATCTTGTCTATGGAAAAAAATCGGTAATGTCGATGGAGTACATTATTCCTAGCTTGCACATAATGACAACGACATGCATAAGCAATGAAGGAGCGGTTGAAGAACGGTTGACATAGTTGTTACAACTTGAGGAGGATTGGTTCATCGCAGGTTTACATAAGCAAGTGGAAAAGGATCGACAGAAGGCATGGCACGACCACCATGTGAAAGAAAAGTACTTCTAGCGCGAATTTATGGTTCTCATGTACGATAACAAGTTTACAAAGCACCCAGGTAAGCTACAAATGCATTGGTTAGGACCTTATGCAATTCATTTCATCACCAACGGAGGTGCGGTGTAATTGCAGCAATTAGACAAAGAATTACTACCGAAGCTAGTGAATGGAATTTGGCTAAATACCTATCGAGATAGCTAGGTGTAGCACCATAACTAATAAGCTGCGCAGTGAAAAAAAAGTGAAAAGAATCACCAAGGAGCAGGAAATTGCAACAAAAAGGGGTCACATAAAAGAAAAACAATACAAATTGTAGCAAGTATGGATCTTGGCGATACCAGACGAGGTGCGACATAGTGAAATCGAGCAATAAATAAACCCGATGGGCAATGATGCTGGTGGACAAGACATGCATTTATGGAGAAATCATACTGTTGGATTTGCAGAATCGACAACGGATTTGGTCAATCTGTGAAGGATTTGGTTATGATGATTGAAATCATTTGCACGGGTGCAATGAAGGCTATAAGAATCGACCAAGGGGGAAGGGATTGAACCATTGTGACAATTGTGAGAATATGAGCAAATGAAAGTTTAGGAGAGCAACAAAGAGCAAAAGAGAGATAGACAGACAATTATGGTCCAAATCATTTCAAGCGGTAGCACATGGGGATCACCATTAAGGAGAATGTCGATAGTAGAGGAGAGGCCTAAGATTCAAGATGTGTTATCACGAGCACTTAGAAAGAAGAGGGGTGCAAATAATCTAACCTCTATGCAGGGAAGAATAAAATCAACTCGTAGTTCAACCAGGGTGGCAAAGGCAGAAGCCAACCCATTGACAATGCGAGTAGAGGACTCTGCACTAAGGAAAGGATTGACAATTGTCGACATTCTGGGATATGTACTGCAGCAACATCCATATGCACTGGTAGTTCGTATCACGAAGAATCGGATATTTAGCATCAAGATGCCGACAACACTAAAGGGGGTGCATGTTACAATGAACATCTTTCCGCATCTACAGAAGTTGCAGTATATTGATCACGACATTCTAGCATATCGAGAATGCATCGACCAGACTTATGAGAATCATGCATAGGAATACATCGGTCCTATCACTAAAGAACCAGTGCAATAGGGTTTAGGTTGCAGCGATCGGGGCTACTGGCCATTACTCACATGCTACATTTTGGGCATTCTATGGAAGTTAACGCATGCGTGAAAAATTTGTTGTCATGCTTCCATGGAGGTTACCTATGATTGGATACGAAAGTACCCATCATGGTCGACCTAATCTCACATATCACCGGATTTCCCAAGGCATGTGTTGATCCATCCTAGTATTTCAGAGGAAAATAAAACGACAAAAGGTTGGCTGCAAGGCTGAAAAAGAAATATGATGTAGTTCATGACAAGAGAGCATATGCCATTTTCACTATCAATGACAAGGCAGTTCGAGTCGCAACGAAGTTGCTGGATCTAAAAGTCGTGCGTATAAATAGACGAAACCAGTGCACATCGAGAGTTATTTCCCGTGCAAAGCAACGCGTGGCAGGAGTTCAGATGAATTGGGCTTTGTTTTTATTCAACCAATTGATGGAAGACGCCGTATTAGCGTAGGAGGCAAAAATACCATTCACTTATTCATGGCTACTGATATTGATCACACTTGTGGGTTAGATGGAACCCAAGTATTATCAAGGGATGGATGTCGAAGAGATCAAAACATGCATAGGAGCGTAGTATCAAAATATATGGGCACTCGAAGATAAGGCGCGACAAATAGATTGCATTGTCCAGTTCTACTTATATTATGATGGACTCCGAGAAGGGACATGGAAGGTCTCGCACATAAAAAATGAGGTTGCGACCAAGTTTAGAAGGCTGGTGCGATTCACAATCGGCCCACATGTGTTCCACATCTAGGAAAGGCATGATGCAAAGCAACAATGGTTAATGACACAATACAAGCTGACTGATGAAGAGTGCGACACCATTATTGGCGAATGACCATTAGAATGGAAGGTTTCGGTCAGCATTGATGAGTTGTCGTACACATAAGCAGGATTACCACCAGACATTCTAGCCGAGCAGGTGGAAGCGAAGGAATTTGATGAGGATTCATAGGAGGAATCATCCGTGACTCCATCAGATTTGGAGCTAGAGAGGAAACAAGAAGAGGGGCAAACAAAGCGCAGATTTGAACAAGGAGAAGGAAGCAATACATCTAAGCTTGAAGATGATCAGGTAGGCTAGATACTAGCTGCAATTACTACACTGACCAACAAGAGCCAAGCGCAGGTAAAGCAACATGCTACAGAATATTTTCACCAAGTGAAGGGATTGTTGGAATCCTTGACTAATTTTGTAATAGAGATAAGGGTGCCACAGACAAATTTGTTGCAAAGGGAAACCGAAGTAAGTGTTGGATAGAAAGTGCATATGATTGAGATCCTGTCGCAAGCACTATCAAAAAAAGATGAAAATGTTGATTCCACATTTTGTCAATTCGATTTAATCAACCTCAATGTTAACGAATCGCTGATGCTTATGGTGGCCTGAATGCAAAATGCGGTAAGTCACAAGATTCAGGACTGCGAGGCGACAGTACATGATCAATTGGTCAAATCCCGAGAGCATATAAAAAAGGAAGAAGAAAATATGGAGTGAATACAAATAGAGTAAGATACATTGGTGAACGAAAATACCAAGGTGATTGATGATAGGAAGCGACTGGAGAAGGAAATCTCAGTCGCATGTGAAGAGATTCCAGACATCACCACATAGATGTTTGCAGAAGCGAAGGTATTGCTACTAGGACAAATAGTCACCGGTTTGAATAAGGAGAATGAGGGATTTCAAGCACACGCAGTACCGAGTACTCTACTAGAGCAGGTAGTAGAGCGTAGGAGTAAAATAGAAGATGCGACAACATAGATCAAAGAGCGAGAGAAAGCAACCCACTCCATTGCAGAAGCAACGACACAATTTTGGATGAGCGTGGTTTAGGATGAACAACTACAATAATTAGGTATGCAGTTTAGCAAGGAAGAAGCACAACTAACATAATTAAGGGCACCACTCAAGACGATTCCCCCAACTGTGCAGGTGACCAAGGAAGTCGAGTTGAAAGTGTTGCAACAACAGGTCAACAAGGAATGGGAAAGTCACCAGTGGAGGACTGTTCAGCTGGATGAATTCTAGGAGACCATAGAGCAACTGGCACTTAAAGCTATGTAGGGACTTGTGAAAACCAAGGAAGCACGAACTAAAGTGGTGCAGGTTTCTAGGGAGAACCCAATAGAACAAGAAGTATAAGAGTGTGCAACACTAAGCGAAAAGGTCAAGGAAGATGTCGAACAGGTTCAGAGAGAGCATGATAGTTTCAAGGCCTAGTTGAACGCACCCTCTATGTCCAGTTGACGTGGATTGAGGATGAGCTACAAGTTTGTGTTGGGGTCCTATTGGAAAGGGGATCAGATGCGCAAGGTGCGATAAAGAATAAATTGACAAGTGGAAAATTCAATTACGTAGGATAAAGATAGCGACAAGTGTGGCCGGTTTGATTGCATTAGTGAGAAGTGTTGGTCCAAAGTAGTTATAGAGTTGGATTACGTGGACCATTTTGTAAAGGCACAAGCCTATAAATAGAATTAGGAGTAGAGTAATAGATCATCACTTGTAATCAATGAATGGTATTAGATTATCACTTGTATGAGAAGACTTCCGAGTACTATGATCTGATGAATATAATTTGTTGGTATGTGATCTATGGATGAATGTGTTTTTGGATTGAGGCTTTCGACCAAGGGATGTTTTATGATATTTGAATTTAATATAAGAAGAATGTTGATGGTGGAATTCCTTTCTTGTTCTGTGTTGAATATGCAACAGTGCGATATGTGATATTTTCCATGTCTGAATGATGTGAATTCTTGATGTGTCTATTGGGTTTATTGTCATGTCCCCATGCCTCCGACCGACAAGGAGGACGTGACTACAAGCTTCAAACACACGGGCTAAGAGTCCCATGAACATGTACAGGCACCAAATTGCTGAAAACAGAATGCTAAGGAAAATGCATTGGGATAAAACATGCACTTATGCAATCAACTATCAGACACAGCGGAAACATCATACAATCAACAAGCATTCATGCAACATGTTCATCATATCATTAACAGAAATTAAGGTTGCAGAAGTAAAATAGGCAAGTTCACTTATCTTATAAAAAATCCTTCCGCAACCAGCTACGTCACTGCAACATTCCACCCAACCATAGGCCAGCGTGCTCCTTAATCTCTCAGCAGCGCTGCCACCCTCGAGCTGGGCATGATTCTCCAAGGAATAAGGGAACTAGCAGGATTACACAAAACACACAGCCAAGCCAACAGAGTTGGGTTTATCAGGCCATTAGGGAGCTGGAGAAGGCAAATTGCTAAGTTGGTGAGCCCATTAAAGAGCCAAGAACACCTACACTAGAACTAGCCTGACCTCTAAGACACCCAAACACACCCAACACAAGGAATCAGTCTCTTCTCTGCTACACAGTCCCTCAGGCCCTGCATTCCCTTCCAGTGCTATTCAGGGGTGATGGAGAAGAAGGCCATCCCTCTAGCTCTATCTGTGTGGTTTCCAGCCACCAGGTTTATCAAGAAAATCTAAGCCAACATCCTTGCTCCTCTCACAGTCCGAAGACCAACCATTGCACTCAGAAATTAACTAAGTCAGCTGTCACAGCTTAAACAGGGAAAATGAATTCTGAGTCATTCTTGGCCCTATCATGGCCAAAATGACTCTCAGGCGAATTTACAACAGTCCCCAACATGTAAGGAAGACCACAACAACCACGACCAACAACGTGGGAAAACACAGCCCGTCCTGGGCACGATATCACCAAGAAAACATATACAAACCACGCTGGGGAAGAAATTACAGTCTCCCAACCTGGGGATGAGCGTGAGCAACAATGCCGAACCCACAATCAGCCGGTGGGGAGTGGATATGACCACATCATTCTCAAATCCGCCGAGGAAAAACTGCGTGGGTGAAACCAGGAAAATTCCTGTGCGTGAGAACAATGAGAAACAATTGGAAGTTCGTGAAGGTGAACAGCTACAGGGAGGACGCAAAATTGCAGTGCGTGGGTGTTCAACAAACTCGTGGAGCCAAGAAAATTTCTGCGTGAGACCAGACCTCCCAAATCCTGTGCGTAAGGAGAAACAGACAAAATCGTGAGGTCGCGAATTGGGGAGTGCGCGAAGGTTTTTCCTTCTTCATTGTGAAGTCAACAGTGGGTGGAGTGTGCGTGTGGGTGAGGACTGACAGTCCTGCCACCCCACTCCCAAAGATCATTAACTGCTTCAACCACCCGCAGCCTTTCTTAATGAAAGTGGTTGGAATAAAACAAGGAAATAAGACACATGGGTATTTTCCCTCATTGGCCAAGGTTGACAATTTCCCACCCTTATCCTTGTGAAAATCATGCCCCTTTCAATTTAGTTGCCGCGATCGTAGCGGGTCAGTTTCATTTAATTAATTTAGATGAATATTTACATGATGACCGTCATAATATATGCCACATGCCCCGATATACCATTGGTGACAATTCAAATCCCAAAACATAGCATAACCGATCAATGGTGGAGCCTTGGCCTTTAGCTCCACACCATGATCATTTACAATTTATACATCATATACATCTAATGTAACGGGGTCAAAACCAGGGTGTTACATTTATATATGTCGATGTCTTTGTTAAGTTTATATGAATTATGTTGATGCGATATTAGAATTTACTACAAATGATGATAAGTAGATCTCATGAATGATGTTTGTAAACCCCTAGGTCTATGAGTAATACTGCGATATAGTAAGACAGAGTGCACAAGTCCTCTTCCTTCTATGGAAATGTGGTTCCTATAGCGCTCCCTCAAACATCTCGGGTGAGACTACATATGGTTCGTAGGTGTTGCTAGATAGGGTAAAACCTTTCCGAGCTGGTGTTTATGGAGATTGCATCGAAGGGTGTCGAAAGACTTGTGGAGTGAACCCTTGTCGAATGAAGTGTGTCAACAATAGTTTCAGGACTCGAGATCTTTCATTACAATCAATCATCATTGGAAAATAACTAGAAATATTGAGAATTTGAACTGTTGGCTTCACAATACTTCTTCTAACTTTTGAACTAAACTTGAATAAAAATAAAAACCTACATTAATCAATTTATAAAGGATGGAATCTTTCTCCACAAATATAACTAAAGAATCAACTAGTTGAAGAAGCAGCAGGGGCACATCTCCCAGTTGTGACTATGGGCACATCTCCCAAGTCGAATTGAATCTTAGAGATATCAAATACAAAACATAATTGACCAAAAGATGTCAACGATGCACTCACCCTCTTTCTTCTAGACTTGGTTGACTTCTTGGACAAGTTACTTGGCTCATGGACTTTCTACTTTGTGAGGATTTTATTCCTTTAACTTCTTTTGGCCCACCTTATCTGCTTTTACTTATTTATACTAGTTTTTCTTCTTTTACCTCATTAGCTTGCTTTTCTAGTGCTTTTATGATTTTCATTTCTTTTCTTCCTTTCCGCCACTAGCCTGATTTTCCTTACTCTTTTTCTTTTTCTATGCTTTCCGACTTCTCAATGGTTGCTTGCTTTGCACTGCTTTTCTTCGAGATTCTCAGGTTGAAGACAATTCATAGAATTTATCCTTATCATATCCGCTCTCTTGACCACTTATGCATTTTCAACAACTTATTGAATAATTAAAATGTCATACTACATAATACATCCTTCTCCAATGTTTATTTAATTAACTTAATAATTCATAAGGACAAAATTAATCCCAATCTTATTTATTTGATTTCTATCTAAACCCATAGGTATTGGATGGGTTAATAGGATGATCCATATGTCAACAAAATGGGGACATTACATTGTGTTTTTTATACCCTATGGTTTAGCCCATAGACACATTATTATTGTTGTTATGTTGGACATAGTGACGCATGGTTCCTAGACTATGGTTTGCACATTATTATTATTTTTATTATGTTGAACTTATAAAATAATCAATAAAATAAAAACAACTGGACGATCAATTCCACGAAAGAGAGTATGAGGAACCATGATGTTATGAGCAAGTGGTTGTGGAGAATTGATTACCTATATGTGTTGATCCTATGTTGATTTTGTACACCTTTCTTGTATACTTGATGGATCCACTTGGTTATGTACCCTCACATGTTATGTTACTCCTTGCTTTTATTTACATTGAGATTAATTTTTATTTTAGGATTGGAATCCCTCTCTCACCTAGCCCGCCCTCATGAGTTGGATTATTGTGCCTCTTGGTGTAGACACTTGATGTGTAACTCATATTGCTATTTTTGGAAAGTAACTCTCATGCTTGTGTCCCTCTCTCTCCCAATTGAAATTGCTCTTGAAGGAATTCAATTTGCTTGTTTTGGAAGTCACTCTTGTGTGTTGGTTCATGCTTTTTCTCTTGTGCTTCTGCTTGTCTCTTGAGGTTTGATTTGTTTTCTCTTGGTATTTGATCCTTGTTGAGCTTGTTCCTAAGATGAGTTACTCTGGAGCCACTGGTATTTGTCCTGGAGCCACTATAATTACCCTAGATTGGACGTGCTACTTGCCATTGGGTTGTGGTTGGATTGTTGTCCTAGATCCACTGGAATTTCCTTGGGGTGGAAGTAGAGGTCATACTTGTCATTGGTTGTGGTTGGATTGATTTCTTGAGAGATTTTCTATTTAAGTGCGCATTTACTTGTGGCATCATGGTTCTATCTCAGGGGTGACCATTTCAAAGTGATATTTGACTTGTATTATGTCTACGATTGGGTGGAACATGCCATGGTCGATCCCAGTTACGTATTTGGAAAAGATAAGTGCTCTATCTCATGCATATTTCATTTATTTGGATCTGATCTGATTTATTTATGAATGCACATGAAATGTTTGAAGAAATGTATGATCTATTTGTGGAGGAAATTTCTCATGGAACTCAATCTATATATGTAAGTAATTTTTGTGAATAAATTGGAAACTATATTTTGGGATTTTGTACACAAATTGTTTGAGGAATGTTAGGATTATTTGTAATCCTCCCTTGACCACATATTCCAACTTTCAGTTTCCTAGCTTAGGAGTATGTTTCCACTTCATTAGTGCTATGGGGAAATAATCTGGGTCCCACCTATCACCTAATGCATCAATTTGCATGAGTTTGGGAGCTCCAGAGACCAATCCCTATATTTTAGGAACCCACACCGATTCATGGGAGATCCACCATCATTTCAGCCTAGTTTGTGTTGAGTTATGCTCTGATGAACATCAATTAGTTCACCTTCAGTTAGCCTAATGCCAACTTTGCATGGTTAATGAGATTGGGTGCCTTTGCTCACCTATCTAGGTTAGTTAACTAATTGTGAGGTGTTTTAGTTTTTCGAAGTTACACTAGTGAGCCTCCAGTGATGATTTTTCTACAGTTAGTGATCTATGGAGTTAGTTCAAGTCATGGGATTCGAATCACTCCTAGAGGATTAGAATTTCCTTTATTGTATCATGGATGTATTACACACAGGTTAATGATTATGAGATTAATGTTATGCTGTAAAAAAATTTCCTCTTGTCTGAATAATTTCACCATGATTGCTTGATCATTCTAACACTAAATTTATTCTTCGTCATTCATTCTTATTTGACAGTGAGGTTCAATCCATCCTAATGATCCTATAGCTTGGATAATTTTACAAGGAAATGACTCTTTCTACTAAATAACTGATGTTTCTTCCCCTGTTCATTATATAATGTGTATTTTTATGGTACAATATCCTCATAATGGTTTAAGACACTTCTCTTTGAGGATTTTACCTTTTATTCGAAAACTAGTTCTTCGGCTGGATTGTTTCACATAGTTTTGAGATTTGGCATATGAAGTGTTTGTTAAAATGCCTGAGTTTTATTTTATGATTATGTATGATAAATACACTTTAAATGTGTGTGATAATTTGATTGGAAATATTCTTGATAGTGTTTGGTAAATGTCTACCAATATTCTAGATCAATTTTCAATTTTTAGCTCCTTTAATGGAATTGTTTTGAGTAGATTTGTGACTTTGTATATAAAGTGTTTGATGAAATGTTAAAATCAGATATACCTATTTTATGACTAATAAAACATTTTATTTATATTTTGAATGGAATTTGAATGATTCTATGAGTTGCGGATTTAATTATTCTAGCGATTCCTAGAATTACTAGTCAATTCACATGAGTAGAATTAACTAGTTTTGTGAGTTATTTAATGGACTGTATATGGGAAAAAATATACAACCATATGAATTTAGGTGAACCATGATCACGGGGACTTCACTCAGTGAACCTCTCACATAGCACGTGCGATTGTGGGATATTGAAGAATACCCTTAATTTCGAGAGGTATTGACCCAAAATATTTTTGTTGAAACCCCCTCCCAATACTTAAAACCTCCTCCCCACCCCTTTTTATAGCTCAATCCTTATAAACCACCCTACCTAGCCCCACCTTAAACCCCTCATCCCCCCAATACCTGCAATATATTGGTTCTTTTTTTGATAATTTTAAAACCCACAATATGAACTAACGTGATAGTATATTGGTAAACAAGTGAAGCCCCCATGACCATGATATGATTTACATGAGATAAATTAGTCATATATTTCTCTTTATTTGGAATTTGGAAGGTTAAATTGGAAACTAGGTACATTGTAGTGAAAATTGATTACTAGTTGTGGGTTGAAATCTTTGTTTTCGTAAAAGCGAAATGCTATATACATGTACTCTATTTATAAAATGTTATTGTGTTTCAGGTTGATAATTATAAGGTGTTATCCTTTATTTATGTATGCATTTCATTTTGGTTCATTTATTTAGACTCAATTCCTTGCATTGAATGTTAACTAGTTTCATTGGAATTAATATAAAATATCACCTTATGTGCAATTGGAATGATATTCAAATAAAAATTTAATTGTTCATAGGTTCATAAATAAAAATTTTGTTAATTTCTGTGTTATTTCTTTTTTAGTTTATTGGCATGGTTACAAGTTGATTTTGTGAAAGACTAGCTGCTTATATTAAAAAACTAGTTAACTAGTCTTATAGACTCTCTTTCGTCATTAGCATGATTAACTGTTGTAATTTTGGTAATAAGGCATTATTTAAATTTAATTAGATGATATTAATCCATTGGAATTGATAATCAATTATTATTTGTTAAAATTTTGAAATGGTGATAAGTGTCGTCATTTGCGCATTAAGTGTCGTAATTAACACCTTAATTACTAGTTAAGTGTGAATAAGAATAATTATCCTTTAGAAGTGGTTATAATATATGTTATGGATTGGATCCAAGGTTTAATTATGTTATAATATGTTAAGAAACTCTCCCATCCCTTGGATAGTTTGTTGGAATAGTTATTGATTTTATTTTAATTTATTGGTAATTAAAGGGATTTTGTTGAAATTAAATAATGAAAAATCAACTTAAATATTTGTTTAACCAATCTGCTGTGATAAAAACATCTAATTAGCCTTATATATCTAATTATATGTCCTTGAGACCCTTTGATATCCCTGGGGGACATTATAGGTGATATCTGAGATGCGGTTGTAACACTGTGGCTGTTGGGCCTTTTGGTTGCTTTAATTTTGCTTACTTGAATAAAATCTAAATGTTGCATATATGAAAGTTAATTATGAAAGCGATGCTATCTTTGTGAAAGATGAAAAATTATTTATTATTTTGAATATTTAGAATATGTTTAAAAGTAATTATATCTTTTTATGCATTTTTCTTAATTATTTATTTTAAAAATTAAAGACTAGTATACTATGCCTTGTTTCTTCTTAACTATAAAAATAATTATTATTTGAGAAAATAAATAAATATGATAATGGACAGTTAGAAAATTTAAAATGAACACATTGTACAAGTCATAGTAAATAATTTAACCCAATAATACCCTACAAAGAAAACAATAGAGGGTGGAAGTTAAACGTACAACTCCTTATGGCCCTCACGAGGAGTATGTAGTTAGGAGGAGGAGTAGTTCATCCCTTGACTTGGAAGACTTGGTTAATAAATGTAATGAAATGATCACTCACCTTCAAGAATAGATCATGAAATAAATAATATACTTAAATACTACCCAAGACAAGAAAGAAAGGAAAAGCATGAAAACTTACTCTCTGATGGACTTTCCACCAGACAATTATTGGACACCTCCCTCGAGAAAAAGAGCTAGAAGTCTTGAGACTAGTCCAACCATATTTTTAGATGACCGAAATAATAGAAGGAGAAGGTATGGACATGATTAGTTGATGGGATAACTAAGAAATATTTAACCTCCAACCTTTGATGTCGAAGTTAAACATAACGAAGAAGAAGAAACATGGTTAGAAGGACTCTGAAAGTTTTTCCAATTGCATAATTATTCATAACCATGGAAGCAAGAATATATATATATATATATATCATTTGCAAGGAAGAGCCTCTCTTTGGTGGGAACATTTGGTTAAACTAATATATATTGATGAAGAAAATATCACTTGGAAAAAGTTTAAAAAGTATTTTCAACAAGAATACCTTTCAAAGAAATACTATAATAATAAGATGGAAGAATTATTTGAACTTAAGCTGGGAAATTTAACTATGGATGCATACAATAAGAGATTTCTTGAAGTTAACTTATGTGGACTATATATAAGATGAGAAAGTTAAGATTCGAATATTTATAAGTGGGCTGCCAACTTTTTACAAGGATAGGATTCAATATGATATGCCTAGGACCATTAAAGAAGTAACCGGGAAGGAAAAACACTTGTATAAGTTGGATATGAATAAGGAACAAAATAATTTGAAGGATAAGAAGAGCATTACATGATACCAAAGAAAAAATGGAACCAGGCCTCCTTTCAACAAAAGTTGTAATTTTGATAAGAAACCAAATTTAGATAAGAGACCTCCTGTTAGATATTGGAATTGTAATGAGAATCACTATGCAAGGGATTATCCACAAAAGAAACGAGACAACATTCAAAACATTCAGGAAGAAACGACAGGTTATGTTTATAAGACTCGAGGGATTTATGCAACATTAGAAGGTAGGCATGCAGATCATTAGTCTCACAAGATAGAAGTCACAGATAAGATTGGTAATAGAACTGTGTCTATTTTAATTGATTTAGGAGATATTAATAGTTATGTTGCACCTAATGTAGTTTTGACTTTTTCTCGTAATAAAAGTAACCTTGATGTAGCATGACTTGTACAATTAGCAACTGGAACTAAAAGAAAAGTCACAAAAATAGAAAGATAGTGTCCTTTGGAAATAAATGGTTGAAAGAATTTAGCAGATTCGAATGATGTCCCCTTAAGCTCTTATGATGTTTTTAATGGTATGGATTAGTTGAGTACACACAAATCTGTCTTGGATTGTTACAATAAGACTTACACCTATCTAGATGAGGAAGGAAATCAAGTAACAATTAAAGGAATACATAGACCTATATCTTTAAGACAGGTTACAACCTTACAGCTAAATAAGTGTTTTAGAAAAGGGTGTCAGATTGATGAAACTCTCCTAGAATAATATAAGGAAAAGGAAACTCAGTTGCGAGATTACCCGGTTTTATAGGAATTTGTAGATGTATTTCAAGAGATACTTTAAATGCCTCCTAGAAGAGATATAGACTTTACCATTGATCTAGTTCCTAGTACAGTTCCTTTGTTTAAAGTCCCTTATAGGATGAGTACACTTGAATTGAAAGAGTTACAGATACATTTAGAAGAGTTCTTAAAGAAATGTTATATTAGGCCTAGTGTTTTATCTTGTGGAGCACCATATTTTTTTGTAAGCAAGAAGATGGTACCTTGATACTTTGCATAGATTACAGCCAGTTAAATGAAACAAATATTAATAAAAAGTATCATTTACCAAAATTTATAACTTATTTGATCAGTTAAGGGGTGTCACAGTGTTTTCAAAGATAGATCTCAGGTCGGTTTATCACCAGGAAAGGCTTAAGAAAGAGGGCGTCAACAAGACAACTTTTAGAACAAGATATGGTCATTATGAGTTTACATTTGTTCCATTTGGTTTAACAAATGCACCAACTACCTTTATGTGCTTGATGAATGGGATTTTTTGAAAATATTTGGACAAGTTTGTGATTGTTTTCTTAGATGAAACAATAGTTTACTCTAAGACAAAGAAAGAACACGAAGAACACTTGAGACTAGTAATGCAGGTACTTAGAGAGAATCAACTTTATTATAAGTTAAGTAAGTGATATTTTTATCATAACAAGATTCACTACTTGGGACACATTGTGTCAGAAGAAGAAATCTCGTTGACCTCAAAAACATAGAAGCAATTATGAATTGGACAACACCTAAGAATGTGTCAGAAGTTAGATCTTTTATAGGATTAACATGTTACTATCACATGTTTATAGAAGGATTTTCAAAGATTGCACATATGATAACATCTTTACAAAGAAAGGTATAAAGTTTGATTGGACATTTAAATATGAAACAACTTTTTATAATCTTAAATAGATGCTTACTAGTTTGTGGGTTTTGAAAATTGTGGATCCAAATGAAAATTTTGTGGTATGTATAGATGCATGTTGTCAGGGTATAGGTGGTGTATTAACTCAGAATGGACAGGTTATTTTTTATGAGTCTAGGAAGTTAAAGGAATGTGAAAAAAATTATGATACACATGACTTGGGAATTACCAGTAGTAGTACATGCTTTAAAGATATGGAGACACTACTTAATGGGAAAGAAATTCGAATTAAGAACTGATCATCATGGACTAAAATGGTTGTTCGGACAACCTAATCTAAATGAAATACAAAGAAGATGAATGGAAGTACTATGTGAATATGATTTTTACATTAAACATATAAAAGAAAAATAAAAAAAAGTGGAGGATGCAATGAGTAGGAAAATGCATGTGATGCATATAGCTATCAGTACTAGCACTTCATATTTAATTGATAGAATAACAAAGGCAAACAATACAGATGAATTCTTTCAATAGGTAAAAGCAGGTTTGCAGCAACAGGGAACAACACATACCTTTGAAGACTATAAAATGGAATATGGAATACTTAACTATAAGAATAGGGCCTACATTCCTCACTCTAAAAACGTAGAGAAATTGTTTTTAAAAGAAATGCATGATGTACCATATGCAAGTCACTATGGTTATCAAAAGACAATAGAAACAACTAAGAAGAATTATTATTGTTCAGGAATGAAAAAGGAAATTGTAGATTGCATAGCTATACTCTTAGAATGCCAAAAAGTAAAATTTGAACATAAGACACCATGCAAGTTTGTTACAACCTTGACATATACTAAAAAGGAAATGGGATGTAGTCTGTATGGATTTTATCATGAAAATACCTAATACAAGGTCACAACATGATGCTATTATGGTAGTGGTAGACAAATTAACTAAAAAAACTCACTTTATACTAGTTAAGAATACACATAAATCAACTGAAATAACATATATTTATATGAGAGAAGTATCTAGATTGCATGGTATTCTGAAAGCAATTGTGTCAGAAATGGATTCAAAATTCACAGGTCATTTTTGGAAAGGTTTGTTTAAATATTTAGAACAAATTTGAATATGAGTACTTCACACAATCCTCAGCCAGATGGATAGACATAAAGGGTTAATCAAGATATTTAAGACATGTTAAGAATGCATGTAATGGATCATCCTACTAAATGGGAAAATTATTTGCATCTTGTGGAGTTTGCTTATAACAATGGTTATCACTTTTCTCTGAAAGTAATCCCTTTTAAAGAAATGTATGGAAGAAAATGAAACACACCTATGGGATAGTATGAGAGACATAATTATCATTGGGCTAGAATTATTAAAGGAAATGGAATATTAGATGGTCAATATTAAACATAATTTGAAAACAAAAAGGATAGACATCAAAGTTATGTAGAAGAGAATAGGATTGATGGACAATTTCAGGTTGGGGATCATGTGTTTTTAAAAGTGAAACAAAAAAAGAGTAATTTAAAGTTGGGAAATTGCTATAACTTGCAGCGAGATATTACAATCCCTTTGAGATTTTGGAAAATATAGGACCAATTTTTTATGAACTAGATTTGCCTCCTAACATAAAAGGGGATAATGTGTTTCATGTCTCTTTGTTGAAAAAGTATGTGCACGATCCTAGGAATATAATTGAATGGAATATGATACAGATAAATTGTAGACTAGATGTTTTTGTTTTACAATAGATGATGATGCATATGCTATGATATATATTGGTTCTTATATTATTTTGATACTGACATATGATCCTTGTTATCATGTTGGTATATATATGATTTCATGTCGACAAGTATACATGATGTTGCTTATGTTTTACATACATACATACATACATACATACATATATATATATATATATATATATACTGGACCTATTTGCCCGACCATTTGCACCGATTGGACGACCGGCAACGTCGGACATGACCGCTCACGCGAGCCAAGTCGTCCGATCGATGCAAATGGTCGGTTCACTAGTTTACTCCTATATATATATATATATATGTATATGTATATGTATATGTATATATATGTATATGTATATGTATGTATATGTGTATATATATATATAAATATATATATATATATATATGTATATGTATATGTATGTATATGTGTATACATATATATATATATACATATATATATATATATATATACATATATATATATATATAC
>LPNX010435105.1:212715-235637 GCA_001517045.1 Pseudotsuga menziesii
ATATACATATACATACATATGTATATATACATATATATACATATATAGATACATATACATATATATGTATATATATATACACACACACACACACATATATATATCTACATATATATATACATATATACATATATCTATACACACACACACACACACACACACACATATATATATATGTATATATGTATATATGTATATATGTATACATATACATATGTATATATATATGTATGTGTATATGTATATATATGTATGTATATGTATATATACATACATATATACATATATACATATATACATGTATGTATGTGTATATACATATATACATATATATATATATATATATATATATATATATATATATGACTAGGTGGAGTCGGAAAGAGACTTTCCAGTAGATCTTGTTGTCATTGTAGGAAAGAAGACCNGAACAAAGATATATGTCACACTAAGGTTCAATGGAGCCACTATACTCCCGAGAATGTGACTTGGGAATCAGAATATGTGATGAGGGAGGCATACCCTCATCTATTTTGAGATTTTGCAGCATGTATGTGTATGCATCGAGGACAATGCATGGTTTAAAGGGGGAGGGATGTAATACCCTCTGGTTTATCCCCCATACATATTATTATTGTTGTTACGTTGGACATAGTGGCACAAGGTGCATGTACAATGGTTTGCACATTATTATTATTTTTAATATGTTTAACTTATAAAATAATTAATAAAAAAAACCAACCGGACGACCAATTCCATGAAAGAGAGTATAAGGAACCATGATGTTACAAGCAAGTGGTTGTGGAGAAGTGCTTACCTATGTGTGTTGAGCCTATGTTGATGCTGTACACCCTTATTATGTACTTGATGGATCATCTTGGTTATGTACCCTCACGTGTTATGTTACTCCTTACTTTTATTTACCTTGAGATTAATTTTATTTGAGGATTGGAGCCCCTCTCTCACCTAGTGCACCCTCATGAGTTGTATTAATGTGCCTTTTGGTGTAGCCACTTGTTGTGAAAATCCTCAGTTTTCTATTTTTGGGATGTAACTCTCATTCTTATCTCCCTCTCTCTCCCAATTCGAATTTTTCATGAAGGAATTCGATTTGCTTATGTTGGAAGTCATTCTTGTGTATCGGTTCATGTTTTTTCTCTTGTGCTTATGCTTCACACAATCATTCTTGTGTATCGGTTCATGTTTTTTCTCTTGTGCTTATGCTTCACACTTTTGTTTAATTTTTTTGATGTTGGTATGATATCCTTGATGATATTGTGCCCAAGCTAATTTACTCTAGAGCCGCTGGTATTTGTCCTGGAGCCACTAGATTTGCCCTGGATTGGAAGTGCTACTTTCCATTGGGTTGTGGTAGGACTGTTGTCCTGGAGCCCGTAGAATTTCCTTGGAGTGGAAGTAGAGGTCATACTAGCCATTGGGTTGTGGTTGGATTGATTTAATGAGAGAAATTGTGGTTGAATGTTTCCTTTCTTGTGGAATCATGGTTCTATCTCGGGGGTGACCATTGCAAAGTGAGTTTTGTCTTGCATTGTGTCTACGGTTGGATAAAGCGTGGCATTATCAATCCCAATTGGGTATTTGGAAATGATAAGTGATTTATATCATGTTTATTTCATTTATTTGGATTTGATATATTATTCATGGATTCACATGAATTTTTTTACGAAACGTATGATCTATTTGTGAAGTAAATTTCTCATGGAATTCAATCTATTTATGCAAGAAAATATTTTGAAGGAATTGGAAACTAGTTCTTGGGATTTTATGGACAAATTCTTTGAGGAAATGATTATTTGAAACCTCTACTAAAGAATTGATATTTATTCCCATGTTCATTATATAATGTGTATTTGGATGATACAATATCCTCATAATGGTTTAATACACTTCTCTTTGATGTTTCTACCTTTTATTTGAAAACTAATTCTTTGTCGTATAGTTTGGAGACTTAGCACATGAAGTGTCGTAAAAATTCATGAGTGTTATTTTATGCTTATGTATGATAAATACACTTGAAATTTTTGTTGTAATGTTATGGGAAATATTCTTTCTAGTGTTTGGGAAATGACTACCGAAATTCTAGATCAATTTCCAATTTCTAGCTCCTTTAATGGAATTGTTTTAAGTAGATTTGTGACTTTGCATATGAATTCTTTGACGAAATGTTCAAATGAGATATACATCTATTAATAATCATAAAACACATTATTAATATTTGTAATTTCATTTTAATTATTCTATTAGATGTGGATTTAATTATGCTAGTGATTCCTATAATTACTATTCAATTCAAATGAGTAGAATTAACTAGTTTTGTGAGTTATTTAATGGAGTGTTTATGGGAGGAAATATATAGAAATATGAATATAGGTGACCCTTGATATGATTTACATGATATAAATTAGTAATATATATCTCTTTATTTGGAATTTGGAAGGTTAAATAGGAAACTAGATAAATTGTGGTGAAAATTGATAACTAGCTGTGGATTGAAATCTATGTTTTCGTAGAAACATAATGCTACAACCATATGCTCTATTTATAACATGCTATTGTGTTGTAGGTGGATAATTATTAACTGTGTTCTTTTATTTATGTATGCATTTAAGTTTGTTCAAGTTATTTAGACTCAATTCATTCCAGTGAATGTTAACTAGTTTCATCAGAATTAATGGAAAAGATCACCTTCTGTGCAATTGGAATGATACAAAAATAAAAATTTAAGTGGATGTAGGTGCATGTTTAAATATGTTGTTAATGTCTGTAGGATTTATTTTGAGTTTAATGGCATGGTTACAAGTTGATTTTGTGTAAGACTAGTTGCTTATATTAGAAAACTAGTTAACTAGTCTCAGAGACTCTTTTTCGTAATTGCCATGACTAATTATCGTAATTTTGGTAATTATGCATCATTTAAATGTAATTATATGATATTAATCCATTGGGATTCATAATCGATGGTTATGTGTTAAACAATTGGAATTTTGACAAGTGTCATCATTTGTGTGCTATGTGTCGTAATTAACACCTTAATTACTAGTTATCCACGAATAATAATAATTAAGGTTATCATATATGATATGGATTGGATGGAAGGTCTGATAATGTTATATGATGTTAAGAAACTTTCCTAGTCCTTGGATCATTTTTTGGAATAATTATTGAATTTAATAGTAATAAAAAGGGATTTTGTCGAAATTAAATCACAAAAAATGAAATTAAAATATTTGTTTGACTAATCTGTTGTGCTAAAATAATGTAATTACTCTTAGAGAGATAATTATGAGTCCCTGAGACCCTTTGATATCCCCATAGGACATTACAGTGGTGGAGTGGGCAAACAATAAGGCTTTTCTTCATGTAACAATTATGGATCATTTGTGTGGTAGAATTGCAAATTTGATACATCCTTCTCATGTCTCTCTTTTGATCATATTTACAAGTCTTTCAATAAGTTGGTTGACCAACTGTATAAAAAATTTGTAGGTTCTCAAGAAGGGGCCCTCTTCTATGAGGAGTTTCATGATTTGTCAAATATTTCTACACCTACTAGCAAAATCGAAGTTCCTTAATGCTTTTCAGAGCGTGCAATCTTGTTTTTTGTTGTGGAATATTCAATTTTGTACGGGATCTTTTGACAGCTTCGTTGTTTTTATAGGTTGGTTCATGTACTTTGAGCCTCATAAGCTCTTTGGTAGTTTTTCTTCTCCGTTTCTTGGCTACAATAGTTTTTTGTTCCGTTAGATAAGGACCAATTGCTAGTCTTATCGGATGAGTTAGGTAAGTTTCTTTTTTGGGTGATTAGGCGTCTATTTCAAGTTCAGTAAAAAGGAATTTTAACTTATCCATTTTTAAAAATTTTCTAATATTATCATTATAACTTTGATTAAAGTATAAATAACAAATTATAATCTTTTCCTATGTGAAAAAAAAATTGTTCGAACCCTTTCTAATAAAATTCCTTCCTCATTTGATTTAACTTAATAAATAAAAGAGCTTATGTACCTTTTACTTTAGTTATAAATATGAATGAAGGTAACATATGAAAACTTGTTCTCTACCTTTGTAATTTAATACATTATCTGAATAAGCAATATAATAAACTTTATAGTTTATTATTTTGCTTTGCCTAATTTATAATTAGTTTGAAATCTTTATCAATATGTATTTTTAGGATTCTTCTTTTTTCACGCTATTAAAACAAAATACATTGTTTTCCACTAAAACAAAATATCCTTGCTTCATACATATTTGGAATTTCTCCACAACAACATAAAAAATCCAATCCCAATACCAAATGTCAACATATTTCTATATTTTGATAGTTTTGGAGTCTCTCCACATTTATATTATTGAAAAAACAATTGTCATTTGTGTTATGCATCTTCTTCATATCATTGGTGATGGAGTTGACCGCAATAATTGGTTTGAATATTTATTTAAATTAAAAATGATTGAAATTGATTAAAAATACTTTAAAATATTTTGAACATTTTTTAATATAAAAATGATTGATTTCTATTGAAACTTCCAATCTTGAACGGTAGTTGTATAGATTTAAAAAGTTTTTTTAAACTTTTAATAAGTAAATTATTTTTTATCAAAAAGTGTCATAATTGGTAGAGAGTTTTTTTTATGTAAGTCACTTCAACTAATTTTGTTATTAGCATATCTCTTTTTGTTTTGTTTTTTATTTTATTTTATAATAATCTTTTTCCTTTTATATATTAATTGTTTATATATTTTATGCATTATTTTATTTATAATTTTAGTTTTTTATTATTGTATTTGTGGATAGGTAGTGTACAATTGTATTTATTTATGGTTGACTAATTATTAGTTAGGCTTATCGTGTATTAGTTGCTCATTTTAGTTTGCATTTTAACAAAATTTTCCATCTACATGATTTTATGTAGCACCCTTATCCTAAGTTTACAAAATATCAACTTTCAAGCTATTGGTTGAAATGTTTAAGATGTTATTGCCCAGTTGATGATGGAATACTGGTTGCACGAGCCCAACATTGAATGAACATTGACTGCACATTCAATGAGCATTGAATTGCTGTCTCATAGTTTCATGTGTTTCTTGATGCACTACCTTGAAGCAGCTTTTGCACTGCCTTGCTGAAGCTTTTGCACTGCCTTGCTGAAGCTTCTGCACCACTTTCACCTCATAATACCTCAAATCATAGTTTCATGTGATTCTTCATGCATTGCCTTAAAGAATCTTTTGGACCGCCTTGCTGAAGCTTTTGCATTGCTTTCACCTCATTATACCTCAAATCAGAATTCAATGACAACAAAATTCTATTTCTCTTAACCTCTTTGGTTTCCATGCCATTTGTTCTGTTAAATTATTGTAACTTCGGAAGATATTCTATTTTACTTTTGTTTTGTTCTCCTCTAGAGATGTTATTCCTCCATTCATAGATGTCCTTGATGTAATTGGTCATGTAAAAGTCATGAGGTAAACCTTCTGTTGTAAGTCAGGGCAATAGTACCCACAAAAGCAATATATAAAATGTATTTTGAGTATCCCAAGGTAATTCGACCCTAATTAGGGAACCTATCTGACATAGTTAGTTATTTGAGGCACTCATCTAATTAATATAAATAGGTGAGGCGCCTCTCTCATTTGGACATATCTCACACTAAAGTATTGCGCTAGAGAGAGAGAGAGAGAGAGAGAAAGAGTCTACTATGGAAGATGAGCAACTATTCTTGTTGTCGGGGTTTTACATTGTCTTGATCGAATTCTATACTAAGGAAGTTTTGCGGGGTTTTCTCCCTTGTGGTTTCCCCGAGGAAAATCTTTGTGTTCTCTTCTGTTGCTACATTTGTCCTTCTTTTAGTGATCCTTTGCTTATGGTTATGATGCTATGATGCTAAATGTTTTAGATATTGTATAACCATTAAAAATATAACATGGTATGAGAGCTACCCTGAAATAAGTCTTTATGCAGTCGAAACAGTGCTACAACTACAACTATTGAAGATTAGGGTTTCAAGCTTGAAAACCCTGAAATACCAAAGCTAGAAATTTTGGTACTTTCGCCATATCGCGATATTGGAGAATCCTCAGGAGCCGAAATTTTTACAGGACGAAGATAAATTCCTGATGTACGTTGTGTAAAATTTTTAGCCTTAGATTCATTATAATTTAGGAGATATAACTCAGGGTTCCAACCTCTCCCAGATTTCAACCTTAAACAGGTGACCTAGGGAGAATCTCTATATCTCGGGCTAGGAAGGTCTAAATGAGATTTCATTACATGTTCTAGAAAGGGCATTGAATATAGCTGCTGTGGTAAAATGTTCATACCCCGAAGATGAACGAGTGGCACGTGGATGTCCGTACAAGTTCTCTATGATGAACAATCCTTAAATACGTCAACTTGGGAAAATTAGCATAAGTCCCAATTAGTGAAACTAATTCTACTAAAACCCACAGTGATAGAAAGAGGACATGCGAGGCTAACGTAGTGTGAAGTTGCAGACACAGAGGAGCAATAATTTTGGAGATGTCGCAGAAACAAGATCAGTCATTTCTGTAGAAGAAACCAGAAAAAGAACTAGGGCTTCCTGTTCCGGGCACTTCCATCCACCAATCAGTTGGAGAAGGAGGACCATAAAATTATCCTTAGGAAGGTGCATCTCTCTATGTAAGAAGTTTATCATTCCGTGAACTTTCATTTTTTAGTTAACACTACTGCCGGAGAAAACTAGGGCATCAGATATTTTACAGTTTTGTCTACAATTTTGGGAAAATAAGTATACTTCTCAGCTTGCATTGAGGAGGCGCATCTTTCTATCCAATCAGATTTGAAAGATACCTAGGTTGAAAAATTAGGGTTTCTCTATCAAACCTTAGGTCCACCGGAAGCAGTCTTTGAAAAGATCTTTCAAGCAAGCATCAAGTTGAAGCATTCTCACTGGTAAGTTTCATCCTCTCTATTTCCATTTGAGGTTCTCATTTTTATCATAATGAAAAACAATACCAAGCTTGAGGACAATCTTGAAAAAGTCGAGAACTTCTAACCATGAATTATAGAGTGCTTACCATACTTGAAGAAGCATGAATACCTATGCCAAAGAAAGAGCTGCAGATCCATATAGAGATGAAGTCAAAGCAAAGCAAAAGAATGACCCAGTCAAAACAAAGATGAGTATTTCCATATCCATTGGATCTCACATATAACATCCTTGAAGACTACCAAGGATGTGCTCGATGTAATGAATAGTATGTACGAATATGACCTTGAGAACTCAACTTGAGAATGTGAAGGTGCAATGTCATAACACATTCAATGACTACTTCACAAGAAGATCTCATCCCAAGGAGCAATTAGAAGCTGTTGAAGATAATGTCAAAGAAGAAGTAGCATAATGGTCTTCCAAATTCAGTTAAGAGAGTTGGTCTAGTAGGAAGATCCCATATGGGGAAATGCACGATTGATTGAAAGAACAAGAATAGAAGGATATCTCACAACTCAATAAGTCAGTTATGATGTGAAAGGACACTTTGTGAAAGAATGTTCTAAGAAGGAAAAACGGAAGGATGATATGTTATAGAAGTACCAGTCGATCATACAGAATGATGTTTGGATATGAACTCAAGACATGAAGGGAAGTTTTATGAAGTCTTCCAAGAAGATATACAAGATTGAGTATACTATCAATCGAAGTATCAAAATATAAGAAGTAAGTTTCATGGTTTCTATCAACAGAGAGATTCGATTATGGAAAAACAATGATCTAGGAACTAGACACACCTCTTCAGTAGTGGATATTACACTAGGCAATTGGTGTAATCAAAGTAGAAGAACAAATCAAACAACCTATATGGTTTGAGACTCTCTACAAGAACCGCATATGCACAAAAGGATTTGTACAAGCTCAATAGGCACCCATGGGACAACACATGCGGTCATATGATAAGCTTGGGGATCAACTAGAGTGATGAAGATCCCAACCTTTACTACAAGGTTGACGATAGAATCCTATAAAGGATAAGACAAAACTTGTAACAAAGTTTGAGATGAAGGATCCTGATATCTAGTGTCGTCGATAAGTGACATAGATGGATACAAAGAAGACTAACAGTAGAGGAGACTGCCTGTCACCCCAGTGTCCTAATATAGATGCAAAGGGAGGATGGTGCTCCACTTAGGGAGTGACTATGGTAGATATCAAAGTTCGAGAATATTGACACGATTCTTGATATTATAAGCATGATGAAATCCATAAGACATTTTACTTATCCAAGTAAAAGATGCATAGAAAATATGTTGTACCTAAAGGGCACTGCAAAGGTATGATGACTTTGATTGAGTTGGTAGTACTATGTACTCCAACATATTGCAAAAAGCAGAGTGTTTCTCTCAATGCAACCAAGGATGAATATATTGCAGCTAAGAAGAAAGCAAGTAAATATTCCTCAAGTAATATCCAGAAGAATTATACCGATGAAGATGAAGATTATACTCTTATCCATTCCATCATTGGATAAGAAGGGGCACACTGGTAGGACACACAGACACAGTTCTATGTGATATGTGGTTTAAGAAGACTTGTTTAGTATTTTCGATCATGAGCAAGATAGGAACAGGTCCTCAAAATTAGATGATGAAGTTGAACACATTTGGCAGAGACTCCAACAATTCAAGAAGACAAAGATCAAGATGGAGTCTACCAAACAAACAAAGATAAGTTTTTGAATTGGAGTTTCCTATATATCTAGTTGTTTAAGATGTGTACATAGATATGTTTCTAGATTTAGGAAATGTATTATGCATATTAGAATGTTTATAGTATACTACTAATATGCAGGTGATGGGTAAGTGGCTTATGTTGTTGTATAATGTTCAATTACTACTTATGAAATAATGTCTTTAAAAGATGGAAGACATATAGAAAGCTACCGTACATAGATGTTTGTTGCATTAGTAGAAATAGTTGAATAACTATATGACATATATCTTTATGTATGTTACATGCTACAAAATGTTTCTAATCATACACCTGTGTGTGATTTATAGGAAGGATTGTATGCAGTCACCCACAAAAGAAGAATGATGCAAGTTGCGAATGTACGATACCATTGCGGATGTACAAGAGAAGAATGATGCAGTTACAGATGCACAAAATAAGAATGATACAAGTTGTGTATGTACAAGAGAAGAATGATGCAATTACAGATGCACAAAAGAAGAATGATGCAAGTTGTGAATGTACGATACTGTTGCGGATGTACAAGAGAAGAATGATGCAGCTATAGATGCACAAAAGAAGAATGATGCAAGTTGTAAACTTACGATGTAGTTGCAAATGTACACAAAGAGAATGTTAAAGAACAAGTTGCAGAAAGGAGCTGTAAAGCTCAAGTATGTTCCTACAAAGGAACAAGTGGCAGATGTGTTGACTAAACCTCTGGCTCGTGTAAAGTTTGAATACTTTCAAGACATGCTTGGTGTAATCCGAAAGGACCTCTCTCTCGAGAGGGAGTGACGGTAGATGGAAGAAGGATGAAGTGGTGAGTAGCTCAGTCTAGAGTAGGGTAAGTCTTACTAGGATAGTTTGGCCTGAAAGGGTTAGTCAGATGAGGCCTGTTGATCCTAGGGGGATTAGTATGTATGACTAGATCAGTTTAACCCAAGTGGGTTTGTAAGTCAGGACAAGGCTTATTGGTCCCCAGGAATATCCATCTGTCTAACTAGGCTTGTTGGATCGAAAGAGTTAGTAAGTTAGACAAAATGCCTAGGTGGATCTACCAGAGAACTCATCGTGATGCTGCTTCGAGATAGTTAGAGGGCAGGATGGTTATTACAGTATTTCTATACTATTGAGACGTATAGTTCAGTATTGCTATTCTAATTACTGTTTAACTCAGTATTTTTATATTGATGGCTGTTTAGCTCAGTATTTTTATACTGATGGTTGTTTAGCTCAATATTTTTATACTGATGGTTGTTTAGCTCAGTATTATTATACTGGTGGTTGTTGAGATGATTGATTCAACATTGATATGCTGATTGTTGAGATGTGTAGTTCAGTATTATTATACTGATGACTTTTTAGCTTAGTATTTATGTTTAGATGGTAGTTTAGCATAGTATTGTTATACTGATGGTTGTTGATATGATTGGTTCAACATTAATATGCTGATATGTGTAGTTCAATATTGTTATATTGATGAGCTCAGTATTGTTATACTGATGGCTGCTGAGATGATTGGTTCAGCATTGATATGCCGATTATTGAGATGGTTGATTCAGTGTTGTTATACTGATGACTGATTGAGATGTATGCTTCAATATTTTTATACTGATAGTTGATATGATAGTTTCAGTGTTGTTACACTGATTGTTGAGATGATTGTTTCAGTGTTATCACACCGATGATGGTTGATTGTTGAGTTGTTTGATTGATAGCTTCATTATTCATCTACTGATGTATCAAGCTCAGTATTTTGATATTGATGTTGATGAGATAGTTTCAGTATATCCATACTGATGACGGTGAGGTAATTTCAGTATTCCTATAGTGATATTAATGATAATGTTGATTCAACATTTGTATGATGATGTGGTTATGTTCCCAACACCTTGTGTTGATGATGTTGATGCGGTTGTGGTCCCAACACAGTGTGTTGTTGCTGATATGGTTGTGGGCTCAACACCTTGTGCTGTTAATGTTGATGTCGTTGAAGTCACAACACTTTGTGTTGATGATAATGAGGCTATTTCAATGTTTCTATATTGATGGTGATGATGTTGTCCCAACATCTCTATGTTGGTAATGCAGATGACGATCTAGCACTACAGATGATTTGGTTTTTAGCACTAACATGCTAATGATATTGTTGATTGTTTGAGTATTTATATACTGTTGATACAGATGATGATGTTTTAGTATTCCCATACTGAAGATACAGATGATGTTTCAGTATTTACATACTGAAGATACTGATGATGGTGATTCAGTATTTCTATACTGAAGATACAGATGAGAATGTTTCAGTATTCCCATATTGAAGATGCAGACGATGATACTGATGATGGTTTAGATGAAGATGCCACATATGATGATTCAATGTTTACACAATGATGCTGGCAAGTAGATGATTCTGAAGAAAATTCAGTATTCACATACTGATGTGGCAGAAGAAGATTCAGTATTCACATACTGATGTTATAGAAGAAGGTTCAGAAGATGATTCAGTATTCACATACTGATGTTATAGAAGAAGGTTTAGTAAATAGAAGATGATTCAGTATTCACATAGTGATGCTATAAGAAGATGATTCAGAAGATGATTAAGTATCCACATACCGATACTACAGAAGATGATCTAGAAGATGATTCAGTATTCATATACTGATAAAAGATGATTCAGCATGTACAGAACATGATTCAATATTTACATACTGAGATGTCAGAAGATGATCCAGCTGAGCTCGATGATGAATATGTATGATGATGTTCCAAGAATTCCTATGACATATAGAGATTCACCAGTTAGTTGTACAATTGTAATGATGGTTGTTGTTGATGTAGAATACCTTCCTAGTTAGGAGGGAGTGTTAAAATATTGTAACTTAGGAAGATATTCTATTGTACTTTTTTTGTGTTCTCCTCTGGAGATGTTATTCCTCCATTTGGAGATGTCCTTGATGTAATTGGTTAAGTAAAAGTCATGAGGTAAACCCTCCGTTGTAATTCAGGGAAATAGTACCCACAAAAGTAATATATATAAAATGTATTTTGAGTATCCCAAGGTAAGTCGACCCTAATTAGGGAACCTGGCTGACATAGTTAGTTATTTGAGGCACTCAACTAATGAATATAAATAGGTGAGGCATCTCTCTCATTTGGACATATCTCACACTCAAGTATTGCGCTGGAGAGAGAGAGAGAGAGAGAGAGAGAGAGAGAGAGAGAGAGAGAGAGAGTCTAATGTGGAAGATGAGCAACTATTCTTGTTGTTGGGGTTTTACACTGTCTTGGTCGAATTCTATACTGAGGAAGTTTTGCAAGGTTTTCTCCCTTGTGGTTTCCCTGAGGAAAATATTTGTGTTCTCTTGTGTTGCTACATTTGTCTTTCTTTCAGTGATCCTTTGCTTATGGCTATGATGCTATGATGCTAAATGTTTTAGATATTGTATAATCATTAAAAATCTAACATGTTCTCCATTGTCCTGAGCAATTTTATGTTAGAGTTATGTCACATATGCATCTTGATATTGCCATTTTTGAAGAAATTGAGCAATGTCGAAGGACGCTTTTAAGTAGTTGAGATTTGGTTGTAGTAGTACTTGCCTCCAAAGCCTTGGCAAGGCCTTTATGGGTGCTTTGTTTTGGAGGAGCTCACAGATTCACTGGGGACCTTAAATGGCCTCAAAATACTTTACTTGCAAAAGTCTTCAAAGTTGGAGATTTTGTGTGTAAATTAAGCCTAGTCTTAGTACAATTGGACTCACAAAAATTGATAGAAAACATGCAAAGATCTAGTTAAAATTGGAGACTAAAATTGGTGCATAAAACTAACTTGAATTGCATAAGCGTACATCAAATAACCTTATAAAATAGCATGCTCTCCAAATATATAATTACATCAAATATGTGAATAAATAAGGAGGCAAGTTGAAATCTCACAATTGGCAGGCTTACTAAAAGTAAAAAATCCCCCTAGGTGCTTAAAACGCTTTCCAAAGCAGTCCAGGAAGGTCACGAATTAGATGAATAAGGTATGTTAGTCAACGAGTGATGGAAATTCAATAATATCATGCTTTCAAGAGAGAAAAAGATGGAATATGAGATTGGCAAAAAACAAGGCAGTTGCCGTGTGACTAGGTTTCACCTTTTTACCTTAAAGCTGTTGAAAAATAGTCTAAGTATGGATAAGGTAGGAAAGTGAACTTACTAATATGGGAAGTGGTATTAGTTTGAATAATCTTATCTAGAATCTATGTGGGGCACTCCTAGATGTAATCATGGAATTTTTTGACCGAGTGGTGCAAGTGGATGCCAACTAGCTAGTTTGAACCTAGGAAATTAATCAAGAAGATTATCCTAAGTATGGGAATTAGTTTTTTATTATTATAACACCCCCATTTAAGCCTAAATTATGTGAAATATCATAAATATAGGTCCCAACAACAAGTCTTATTCACCATTTACATGTTGCTTGTCCACAAAAACAAGGAAAGAAGGAAAACCACATGGAAAAAAAACCTCCCCACAAACATGGACATGAATTTTTTTTGTGAAATCTTGTCTTCAATTTGTCTTCACCAAATTATCAGCTATACCAAGTAGTGATTTTATATGGATGAAATTCTTCTCAAATAATTCCTTGTTGAAGATGTTTGCAACTTGCTCATATGATGTGCAATAGTGCAAAGCAATGATCTCATCGTCCACGAGTCCTTTGATGTAGTGCATATAGATATCTATGTGTTTGGTTATATTCCTACGAACACAATCTATTGAGATTAGAATAGCACTCTGGTTGTCACAAAAAAATTCTATGGAAGTGTTAGACTAAATCCAAAACTCTCAAAGTATTCCTTGCAACCATAAACATTGACAAGTTACATTCACAACTCCTCTATATTATTCTTCTATAGAAGAAAGTGCAATGGCACTTTGATTTTTATTTGACCAAAAAATTGGTCCATATAAAAGAATAAAAAAATATCCATAATTTGATTTTCTATCAGTTTTATCACCAGCCCAATCAGAATCAGTAAAACCAACTAAATCTAGGTCGTATTTTGCAACATAGTGAATCCCATGTGTCTTGGTTCCTTGCACGAAGTGCAAGATTCTCTTTGATTACCTAAAATGGATCACATGTGGATGCTCCATATGTCTATATTCCACACTCACTTCATAATAAATATCAGGTAGATTGTGAGTAATATAAAGAAGAAAACCAACTAGTTGCTTGTACAGAGTGTTGTTCACTAAGGGAGTTGAATCTGGCCTTTCAAGCCTAACTCCTGAGGGGAAAGGAGTATTGCTTGGCTTGAAACATATTTCATGTTTAAATTCTTAAGCAAGTTTGAAGCATATTTGGACTGATTTAATTTGATTCCAGAGGCTGATTGGGAAATCTCAAGCCCCAAAAATTGGCTTAACAGTCCCAAATCAGTCATGGAGAAATCCTCGTTCAAGGCAACCTTTAATAAGAAAATTTATTTCATGGAAATTCCTGTCATCAAAAGGTCATCCAGATACAATAAAATAATTAATATTGAACCATGAATCAGCTTTAAATAGACATTTGTATCAAACTTGCATCTACTGAAGTCTTGAGATAACAGAAAACCATCTATCTTGGCATACCAAGCTCTAGGAGCTTGTTTTAGCCCATATAATGATTTCTTCGACCTGCAAATAGGAGATGGATTAGTAACAAAACCTTATAGCTGCTGCATATATATCTCTTCTTTGAGATCACCATATAGGAAGTCACTCTTTACATCCATGTGATGCACCATCCATTGCTTGGATGCTGCAATGGACAAAACTAGTCTAATTGAGTCCATCTTTGCCACTGGTGCAAAGGTCTCATTGTAGCCAATGCCTTGGACTTGGGAGAATCCCTCGGATAGTAAAATTTATTTGTTATTCATAGGAGATCTACCAACAACAAACTTTGTTTTGAAGACCCATTTTCACTTCACTAGCTTTCTTCCTGGTAGGATATTGATTGTTTCATCCTAAAACTTTGGTGGCAAAGTTTTAGACTCCATCATGCAAGTGGCCATCTCTTTGAGAGAAATTTTATTCCCCTTAGAAACACCATTCTATTGAGATGTGTAAGGAATCGAATGCTACATATCGATATGTACATCTTCACAAAAATGTATGAATTCAGATTTTACATATTCACCACCATTATTAAATATGAGGATCTTGAGCTTTATTCCATAATGGTTCACGACTAGGGATATAAAAAATTTGAAGAGGTCAAATAATGTTGACTTTTACCTGAGGAAGAATACCCAATAGTATCTTGAAAATTCATCAATGAATGTTAGGACATATTTGGCTTGGCTCATTGACATATGAGGGAAAGGACCATCTATATCACTATGAACAAGCTCAAGGTGTGTAAAGGTTCTCTCATGAATGACTCTCTCATACTTGTGTTGCTGCTGCAACCCCTACCCAATTTTTTTTTATGATTTCAGGGCTTCTCCTTAGAATTTTTAGCTTATATCCTTTCTTAGACTACTTTTTGCTCCTTAAATTTTCTTGCCATGACTTAGTTTTTATTCTCACTAGTCATAAAAGATTTTTTTTTTGCTAAGTTAAAAATTGAACTTTTTCTGACATATCGGGTGAAATCATTGAGTTGAGGCAACATGTCAGGTGGCCTTATATTTTTGGTCCAATGTTTTCAAGAGCCTAATTCTTGCAGGAGAAATTGTTGAGTTTTTTCGACCACTTTGGTGAAACTTATTTTTTCGAGCCGATAGTATTAGTGGTTCTCACAGTGCCTTGTCGACACGTTTGTTCGTAGACTTTTTGTTGGATGATATTGCAAAATGGAGTCGACAGTATCGGTGAAACTGAAAAAATGACGCCAAAGCTATAAGAATAAGCTCATGTTTAATGCATGACGCTTCTTCTACAGGAATTTGTTCAAAGTGTGTCGATGACCTTTCTTGCGGAGTTTTCTAGCGAGTTTTTGCTGACATTGTCGGCATAACTCGTGTTTTCATGCCAATACGTTCGGAAAAATTGAATGTTTGCAACTGATGAGCCTTTCACATTTTGTCGACGAAGCGTTTTTGAGAGTTATTTATGAGTCTTGATGATAGTATCAGAAGAATTCCAATGTTGGAGCCGACATTGTCGTAGATTTATTTCTTTCACCACTGAATGAAGGTATGCTTCGAACCTCATCATGATGTATGTTATGTTAAGAATGGTTTGGTAAATGAGGTTTGTGGGGGAGTTGGGGTTGTGGGGATAGGGTTCACTTAGTCTTTCTCTACGGCCATGGTTTAAAATCCATCTCATCCCCTTAGGGTTTTAGTTGCAACTTACTGACTACTGGGAGTTCGACCAAGTTGGGTTTCCCATCACGGAGTTTGACCTTGTCCACTATCCTTACTTGGATTATTTAACTTTCCCTCTCATTGATGTGTATGTTGGGTTTTTCAAACCATGGTTATGATGGATCTGTCGAACCTCTAGGGCATTTTTGTTGTAGTCGTTACAGAATAATCATTCTACCAAATGTGTCTCATATGGTTTACCTTTATTTACGGTGGTAGAAGAGAACTTGATGGTCTCACGCTGTGTCGACTGTCGCATGTTAGAAAGTGGCGTAGGGTTTCTCTTGAGTTGCATATCTTTCCCCTATTTATGGCTCTGAGGTTTCAAAGGATGTTCATTTTTTTCATATTAACCTAGGGTTTTAGAGTATAAAACCATTGATGCGTTTTCTTCGACTGTTTGCTTGTGGGTAATAGAGAGGTTGATAAAAGGAGTCTTCAGGGGTTTCAATCCAACCTAGGTTTCTTGAGTTTTCATCGGTCTCAAAATACAAAGCTATTACTACAGTTTCGTTTTGATTGCTTTCTTACATGTGAAAGAAGGGTTCATCTTTGTATCTTCATGTTAAAACTGAATGGACATTGAACATAAACAAGCTTGGCAAGCCTTGTAAGACCCGATTTGATTGTTTTTCTTCTTCCTGACGTAAAGCACCAGATGATCACCTTATAGAACTAAAAATACTTAAATCCCCAAAATAGAATTTGGAGCTTGTAACTTGGTCTCATTACTTGTACTTGAGCTAATGTTTTCGTATCAGTTTTAACCTAGTATATACTTTGCCACTAGTATGAAATGTCTAGATAACCTATAGAAATTCTATACAGCACATGATCACTTTTAGATGGCTGAAGATGAATAGATAAATATATTTTTGTTTAACACTGAATGCAATCTTATGTTTGGTTATCTAGGTTTCATTAGCTTGCATTTAAATAATAAGATGTTCATTCCTGTATATTCTATTAATGTGAATGCATGTTGTATGATCACAGTAACACTAAGTTTTTTCGTATGGTTATGTTACAGCTTTAGTGCCACTTGGAAAAGGAAATAAGATAAAATAAGGAAAAAGGAAAAAGGAAAAAGGAAATAAGATAAAATAAGAGGAAAATTTTTACAAACCTATCATGCCATAACTTGCTAGCTTTATTAGCATGAGTGAGGAGTGTAGAGGGGTTTGAGAAGGGAATCAAGTGTGATAACTTGTACACTTTAGAGCTATGATCAACAAAAACTTTTGTTATGACTCTACCATTCGAAATTTCAGTGTTTTCAACATAATTGGGAGTGAAGAAAAATGTTTTAAGAGACCCATTGCGATTCATTTGATAGAATGACAGGAGGTTGGAAGCAAGACATGGGACATAATTTTTATTTATTGAAATAACCATGGTAAATATCTATTCTACCCTTCCATTTACTTTCAGTTTCATAATCATCTCCCAATACAATTTTAGGACCATTCAAAGCATCAAGAAAGGAGAAGGCCTCCCTTGTCGAAACCATATGTCTTAAAGATCTAGAATCAATGATAAAGGAAGAGGATCTTACAGTGCTTGCTACCAGGGAATGAGCTCATGCATGAAGAGAGATATTATTCTTTTCAAGGAGTTGGGTCAACCTATCAATTTGTTTCTTCATGCATGAGCTCTTTCGATGGAATCCATTATTACAGTATGCGCACTTGCTCATATCACCTTTTCCTTTTTTCTTCTAGGGATTCTTCTTGGAGCTTGAAGAATCCTCTTGATACTTTGACTGGTCTCTCTTATGATCAGGAGGCTTCTTTGGATTATCCTTCTTCTTGCCTTTGGAGTCCACCTTTGAATATCCAACAACTAAAGCTTGATCCTTGGAAGGTTTAATGGTTCCCATCATGACCAACTTGTATTTCTCTTGGATCAAAGATTCCATGAAATATGTAAGTGATTGCATCTTCTATTTTCGAACTATCAAATTTGTGGCATGGAAGGTAGAAACAAACACTAAATTATTAGGGCCTAGCTTTGAGAGTATGGCCAATACTAGTTTCTCATCCTTCTTTTCTATTCCACACTACTTTAGCTAAAGAACAAGAGATATGACCTTGGAGAAATAGACCTGTAAGGACTCGAAGTTTCTTGGAATCAGTGAGTGTTATCAGCCAAAATGGCACTTCTCCATATGAGTACTAACATTCATCAAGTTGGTACACAAAAGGACAATTAGGATTGAAGTGGCCAAAACACTATAGATGTGCATGACCTTTGATGCATTATCCTCAAACTAGCCTTATATATTTTATTTTGATTTTTGGGTTTCATACGCGAGTATGTGCATTGCAACTCACGTGTCATACACTAGTATGTGCATTGCAACCCGCGTATACCTTGCATATCAGAGTTCCCTTTGAGAAACTCGCGTATCATATACGACTTGCCTATAGTAATACTCGCATATACCTTAATTTGACTTTAAAAAATATAAATTATGATTAGATGAGATTATTTGGGCCCTAATCCATAACTATCCCAACTATATCAACCATCCTAACCTTTGAAACCCCTCTATTTACAAAGTATAAATAGAGGCCTTGGGATGGGGTTAATCAATAAATTTTAGAAGAGCAAAATTATGTTGGTGGTATACCTTCAGAGTCTTGGAGCAACAAAACTTAGAGTCCTTGGTTGCAGAGGAGTCCTTGTGTCAGAATATGGGTTGAATTCTTACCTATTCACTGTTTGTTAATAAGGAGAATTATTCTTCCAATATTGTATTGTGCTTGTCTCATGTATATTGGTTTAATGAATATGTTCAATTATATGATTAATATGCTTTTCAATTATATGATTAATATGCTCTTTGCAAGTGAAGAGAAGCATCCCTAGAAGGTTTGGAGGAAATTGGAGCGAGAGAATACCAAGCTTGGATCAACCGTCATAAACCAAGTAAGCCAATATATCTTCCTATACTCATTCCATATTCTGTAAATGCTGATTGTCTGCAGTATAATATTAAGTTGGTAAACCCACACCCTAGGTTATAAGGGTGTAATGTCTCGAACAACAGAATTGGCGACTCCACTGGGAGTAGTCCAACCTGTTGTGGGTTTATCCTGTAGGTTCTTTACTAGTCTTTGTTCTGTTTTTGATTCAGAGTGTGGTATTTCTTATCTTGCTTTTGATTTACAGTGTAGTGTGCCCAGAAACCTTTACTATTCTTTTTTATTTGAAAATTTTTTAGTTGTATATGCGGGTTGCTGTTATATACAGTCACATATAAGACCTTGTATATGTGGGTTGCTCTATAAGACAGTCACGTATGGTATGCGGGTTTTCTCCATACATAGTCGCGTATATCCTGTAGAAGCATAAAATTTGGGTAGGGTTTGCTTGTCCCTGTCTTCTTTGGTTTTTTGTTTGCTTGGAAGTTTTCTGTCAGTGGCATGACTCTGTGAATCTAAAGTCTTGTGTGTCACACTGTTTGCTTGTCTTCAAGCCTTTGATCCTTTTTTGCTTGAATTTTCTTTCATATTGTGATTTGAAGTTGGTTCTCCTGCTTGGTTTATAAGTTCAATGCTTTGTGTCTAGGTTAGTGATCAGGGGTTTGGATACTTTATACTATGTGCTTCTTTTGGTAGTGTTAGTTTGCCGGCATCTCTTTTGTGGATCTAGTGGACTGTTTGGGTTCAATAGTTTCTCCAAGTTAGGTTTTTTCCAAGTCTTCTTCTTGATTAGTTGAAGTTGGTTATTTTGGGTTCTTTATACTTCATTTCACTTATTATATGCTCTGATTATTCAAATTTGCTCAAAAAATCTGCACTTAGTTGCATTGTAGTTTTTGAAGAATTTGAAAAAGTGAAGAAAAAACATTTTATACTTTTGCATTTAGTTGCATTTAGTCATTTTCTTTTCAGTATTTTTCAAATAAAATTTCAAAAATTATAAAAAGAATTCTTAGTTTTCTCACACTTACTTTTCAATTTCATTATCTTATATTTGCAAAAAGAAAATAAATTTGGTTTAAGTAGTTGCAATTTACTTTGGAATTTGCTTTATACACCATTTTGCTTTTTCTTATCAAGTCTATAACATCATAGTCTTTCACGCCATTTACCTTCTGACTAAGAACAATCCTTAAAATGAACGATATAATTTAAAAAATATTAGTAAGTTTTGTTTTATAGGCTCATACACCAACTATTTTAGGCTAGACTTGTTGAATAGGGGGTTTAAACTCTTCACAAGTGTTTAAATTCAGGCATAGTTGGCCAATCAATAAGTAAACCATCTTGTGGGTTGATTGTATCTGGGAAGCTCCTCTCAAACGAGAGTTAAGGACGAGGCCATGTGGAGGCTTGGACTGAGGAGATAACCCTCTGATTCCTTGTCAAAGCGTAGACCAAGGTTTTTGCGCATCTGAGGACTTCTGTTAATACCACCCTCTTGGCCCCATGTGGTGCCAATGTTGACAGGGTTTCAGGATTTCCTACCCTGCCCATGCGTATGAACCAGGCTTGCGATTATTTCTCCAGACTGTCAATATAGTTGAGGTAGCATTTAGTCTCTTTGACATCTAGGGTTCATACACAGGTACACCGGAAGGCTATTTCTGGTTGACCTTGGATGGGCTTGGAAGGTAACCCTGGTAGAAGGTGTGGGAGGGTGGTGGGTGATTCCTCCGCTTGTGCCTAAGAACATCTACAAGGACGCCACGTAACTATCTCTCATCTTTCTTCTGGAAAGCATATATTATACCCCTTGTGTTTGTGGTGGCTTTAGGAAATTTTGTAGTGATTGTTGTGTGGTTTGTTTGTGTTTATCTAACCTTAGGGTGTGTGAAGAGTCAAATTTTCAATCGTGGAGGACCAATCTCTCCGAAGGTCAAGAAGGTTGCAAAACCTTTCTCTGTTTAATACAGTGGAGCCTCCACCGTACCCTCAAAGGCGAAGATTAGACACATATGGTTCCTTTGAACCGGTAGGAATTAGTGAAGTTCTGGGTGAACCAGAACTTAGGAAAAACTAGGTTGATACAACCACAGTAGACATAGAAGACTTGCAGGATAACCAGTTTGCAAAAAACTTTAATTCACCTCTTACTGACCTAAACGATCGTGTGATCGTCTAGGTTCGTCCTTTCAATTCACCCGTGATTGGTGTTCCCGTGAGAAGGCTAATGTCTAGTGCAGGAGAAAGTCCTTCTACCCCCATTTCAGCTATTTCGGCTGAAGGAGTGCCACCTCCCCCTGTTGGTACCCCTAGAAAAAATATACCTGTTACTCCCTTAACTCCAGCTAGTCAGGTGGTTCAACCACCGGCTTCCACAAATGTAGTAGCAACTTCTGATGGGGTGGTCACTGGGATTCCTAGTGTACCTTCTGCTTCATCTTCGTTTGCACACACTACTCAGAGTGATCCTGTTGGATCGTCTTCATTTGTCTAGGGTTTTCCTTGGAATGGGGGGCACATTCCCCCATCCACTCCATATGTAGGCCCTACACTGGCATATGTAGGGGTGTAGTTTGGAAACAATAACCCTTATGGTCAAGGTTTTCAAATGCCGGTTTGAGCTCCTTTCACGATCTCTCCTTTCTCGCTTTTTAGCAGATGGATACCTACTCTTGTTTTCAAAACTCTAGTTTCAATTGGAGCAGCTCAAACCACATACACTACACCACATATGAATAATCCACCGGCTTATGGGTGGAATCCTTTTCAAAGTAGTCCGACTACTTCACAACCGATAGCTAGGGGCAACCCTGCCTTTACGTTTAGGAACCAGGGGGCAAGTCCTTCTACTTCCCAAGCTCGTAATTTTCATGCTCCGGTTAGGCCCAAACTTCCTTTCCTAGTAACTTTGAACTTGCTAGATTTGTCCAAGTTAATGAATGACCCGGTAAAGCCTAATGCCACCTGGCCACCTGTCCCTACCAAGTTACCCTTGGATATTCCAAAATTCGAAGGAAAATTTAGTGAAGACCTAGGGGCTCATATCACCACTTTTCACTTATGGTTCTCTTCCAACTCACTAAACGATGACACTGTTTGATTGAGATTGTTCCAAAGAACTCTGACTAGTGCCGCAACAAAGTGGTACATTGAACTTCCCTATGCTGCATTTGATAGTTTTTGGGACTTATCCAATGTGTTCCTTAACCATTTCCAACTCCTTTTCTGGTATGACGTCGGCATAGACTTATGTACACCTTTCGGCAGAACAAAACCACCCAAATTTTGGATCATATCCAAGAGTGGCGAAGGCGGAAGAGGCTCTTTAAGGCCACTATCCCTCCCAAGTTTTTATTAGAATGGTTCCTTAAGTCCTTATTTCCGTATATATATAAGGATGTTTCCACTTAGGGAGTAACTAACAGATGTCTTCCGAGTGGTTTGTAGGTTTTGCAGATGGCACTAGTTGTCACACTTGCAACCTGGCTCTAGCCGCATGGGTTATTTACTCACCCTTAGGACACCTAGTTTTCTCTAGAGGCGCTTGCCTAGGTCCTGCTACCAATAATGTGGCTCAATACACGACTTTCATTGAGCTTTTATGGGATGCCTTGTCACGTGGTATCACCCAGTTGGAAGTTAGAATTGACTCTCAACTGGTGGTTTCCCAGCTCAATCGAGCTTATCAGGTGTGAAACCCTATTTTATTACGTTAAGTTTTACAAGTTAGGTTATTGGAAAGAAATATTGATTTTATCACATTTAATCATATTCCAAGAAATCAAAATTCATTAACTGATACATATGTGAATTATATCTTGGATTGGCCCTTAACACATATTTCATAAAAATATACAACAGACACATTGTAAAACACATGTAAATAAACCAAA
>LPNX010435105.1:235857-342180 GCA_001517045.1 Pseudotsuga menziesii
CTGGTCATCTTGTTCCCAAACCTACTCATCTTCTTCAACTGCAATAGCCTCCGCAACCTCTATGCAAACAAGTACCGCCCTGGCTACCCTCCTCATAAGGCTTATCCAAGTGGGTGGAATACCAACTACTAGTTTCTGCATAATGATAGGGATATGCTCAATGCGTAAAGTAGGGACTCTTTGGGTAAGTCTGGCTAACTTCCCCTCAAGAACCCTGATCAAACCTTGATCCTCTCCTTCCACTAGTCGTACATACATCCGAGGATACCCATCAGGGTGGACTGGTCCAATATCTACATTATGGACATTAAAAGGATTAAAAACTCTTATACATATGTATATATCTTTATGATTAAAAATTCATAAAAATTAAAAACTTGAAAAAATCAAAATACCTAATGCTCCCCATGCTCCTCCAAGAGGGAGGACAAGGTCATTGTCACCTTGAAAATCCATCCTAGCATATGGAAACTGCTCCATTGCTGGTAGTTTCCATCCCCACCATAGGTAGAAGTCATCATCATAGACACTTTGAATCGAGCCACCACCGCCCTATCGAAGGAAAATTTCTCCCCACCTACTTAGTCTAGGATGACAGGGAGAGAAAGATGGTAGAGGTACTGAGGGCCGAGGGTAGGCACTCTCTCAAAGAAAAAGGCCACCAATATACTAGAATAGCCAAAGTTCTTTCGTCAGCATCTCTTACAGTCAGAGAGTTATTTCTTCATTATCGGTATTACTCCCGAGCACTAGTCAAATACAGCTCCCTGTAGGCACTCCACAATGATTCTCATTTGGTTCTGAGTAGCAAGATGGAGTGATGACGATCCTGCAACCCTCACTACTATGCTTACCAACACTTGTAATGGAAAGCTACGAATATGTGCAAAAGGGATGCAAGTTACCCTTTTCTGAGTACCGGGCGTGCAGTAAGTGTTGATATAGCCCTGAACACTTAGAAGGTCACCGCCTCTATTGGTACCCTCCAGGTTGACAGGTGTCCCCCGTCATGAAAAAAATGCAATGAAATTTATGTCTTCCAATGCAATTTCTAGAATCTCACCTTGTAGATCAAAGGCACCTAGATCATGATCCTAGTAGTTAATCAGAAACTCCAGCAAACAGACATTGGATCACATAGGTGAGGTACAAAAGAACTTTAACAACCCACTTTGCCATAATGCTTGCACCGTGGGGGCACTTCAGAGTGCATCTTGGTCCATATTTTCATGTTCCCTCTCCCTCCACTCCAACACCATATTTTATCCTGTTCATAATGCCAACATCAAACATTAAAATTCATTAAAAAACTTTGATTTTGGCCCTAATTATATTTTTTCTATGTTGCGCAGTATACGCGACTGCCTTTTAGACATGTCACGTATCATACATGGGTTTCCTTTAGGCAAGTCGCGCATAAAACACGTGTACATGACTGTGTAAGTCACATACCCGTGTATACAACCCCTTTAAAATTGGCTTAAAACATCAAAATTTTGCATAAAATAAAATATTTGAATGGATGAAATGGAAGAGAATGAAGAGCTGATTTACTTGGCACTTGTGGATTTGAAATTGCCCACTAGTTTGTCCACACCGAGTGATTGAAGTCAGAGGTAAAAATTGCCTATATTAGGTAAAAATATGAAATGGTGATTTTGATTTCTATTTTTGAACTATTTATAGAAATAATTTCAAAATATGGGTTTTTAGCCTATAGTTTTAATTTCTATAAAAAATCAAACTAATTCCATGTCATGTTTTCCTAATGCAATAGGTCCAAGGTTACTCAAAGTTGTTTTTCACTCATATAGGATAGGATTTTGGTCATTTATATGCATTTTTGCATTTATACCTAATCCGCCTTAACCCTAGGATCACTACTTTGACCACGGACTATGGTTTTTAACCATTTTTACCTTGTCTATGCCATTGTTCTTCAGTGTATAGGGATTTCCTTCCATGAGTACCCTAGTTTAGAACACATTGATTTTCTTTTGGTATTCATGCTGCATTTGTTGTAGGTTTAGGGGAGCCTTCTTAGCTATTTTTCACACCAAATTGAGCCTCATTTTGGTCTCTTTTTACAAGCTATCCCATTTACAAGGCTCCCCGACCTTATGGAGTTTCTTTAGGCCCAGGTCTAACTCCTCAAAATAGACCTGACTACCGAGTAAACTTGTCCATTCAGGCTCGTTAAGAATATGTGAATGGGAATCCACATTGGTGGTAGGCTATCACTTTCTCAGACCATGTGGAATAATACAAGAAAAGATTGCTCTCTTTTCTATGGAATTGAGAAGAGTATTCTCAGGCATAGGTTTATCACTTTTTCGGACCTGAGGGACTGAACTTATGGAAAAGGACCGCCTGGTATGATCTTAGTTTTTTCTTTTTTGTGCTCTGGAGCTTAGTTTCCTAAACATGAAAAAATATTACAAGTGTACTTTATGTCTTTGTCATGCTCATTAAACATTAAGAACAAAGCGTCGAGTTTACTGTTGTAAGCCCCATTCCTCATAACCAAATGGATCTTTTCGAGTGATCTTTCTTTCCTTCACAATCGTAAAACTCAAGCTTTAAGCTGCTCTTGAAGGAGCGTTGGGTAGGTGGTAATTTAACCTTTTTCAGACCTTCCTGACTAAGTACAAAAAATGTACACCTTTTCTCCTTCGGAAGATAAGAGAGTTATTTTTTGGTATGTTTTATACTTTTCTGGCCTTAGGAAACTAAATTGGATGAAAAAGGACCGCCCTGGAGTCTTCTTCGAAGTTTTCAGACTCTCTAAACATGAAAACACCAACGAGCATGTACTAGTTCAGGCTCGTAAAATCCACGAATCAGTGACATTATCAAGCATTATTATCTCTTGTCTTCAAGCTTGTAAAAAATGAAGAGAGACCTGAGTTGACTTTCCTGGACTCGTTAAAATTTAACAGGAAAAATAAGCAAGAATTATTCTTTTTGGTTTACAGATGGTGGCAGCATGTCCTCCTTGAACATAACACTCTCTGAACTTTCCGATACTCATGTCTCAATGTACACTTTCAGTTCAGCTACCACTTCAAGTTTCTTACTCCTCCACTTGTCCTTTATACATGGGGAATTTGATCATGTCTCCTACATGACAGATAAGTCTAGTTGTCCTATCTGTAAAGTTAAAATCTGCCTTGGGTCATCTCTATGTCATGCTCACTGTTCAAGGATTTATCCCTACATCAAATTATTATCCTGATTCCATCATTATTCTATATGATATCACTTGTGTCTAGCTTCCCTTATCCAGTTCCTAGTTACTCTTGTGATCCGTTGGAGGATCTATTGCCTTCCTCATCACAGCATGGTTTTTCATCAACACTTCTTGAAGACGAAGACCTAGAGGTTTGACGATGGTACCTCATGATTCACTTTCATAATTGGTGAATTACTTTGCTTCAGTTGTCAGTTTTCACCTATTGAGTGAAAATATGTTGAATCCTTTCCATGTTTGACTTCAACATATCTATTCACATGGCCTATATTGTATTGGTTCTTTTGGATTTTGACGAAGACCTTAGGTTCACATCTATAACCTAAGTTGCGTAAGATTATGTTGTATTCACCTACACATATTCTAGATTTTGAAGACTCATCATTGTATATTGTGGCTTCGATCCACCTTTGTAATATACATGGTCTTGTACCTGTATCATATTATGTAATCAAATATTGTAAAGGAGCTAGTGTTCCAGTATATTGAACATGGCATAATCAGATATGATTTTGTATATGACATTGATATGTATTTGTTTCAGGTACTTCCTCTGCTTCCTTGGACTTCTGATTTCTCCACGATAAAGATTATAATGTATTTCGGTCATTGCTTCCCTCTGACCTCACACATTAGGGGGCATCTGTTATCAGCCAAAATGGCACTTCTTCGTCTGAGTACTGACATTCATCACGTCGGTACACAAAATGACAATTAGGATTGAAGTGGCCAAAACACTATAGATATGCATGACCTTTGATGCATTATCCTCAAACCAGCCTTATATATTTTTATTCTGAGTTTTGGGTTGCATACACGACTATGTGCATTGCAACTCGCGTGTCATACATGAGTATGTGCATTCCAACCCATGTATACCTTGCATACGCGAGTTCCCTTTGAGAAACTCGCGTATCATACGCGACTTGCCTATATTAATACTCACGTATACCTTAATTCGACTTTAAAATATATAAATCATGATTAGATGAGATTAGTTGGGCCCTAATCCATAACTATCCCAACTATATCAACCATCCTTTAAACCCTAGATACCTCTCTATTTCCAAAGTATAAATAGAGGCCTTGGGATGGGGCTAATCAATCAATTTTAGAAGAGCAAAGTTATGCTGGTGGTATACCTTTAGAGTCTTAGAGCAGCAGAACTCAGAGTCCTCGGTTGCAGAGGAGTCCTTGTGTTAGAAGCTGGGTTGTATTCTTACCTATTCACTGTTTGTTAATAAAGATAATTCTTCTTCCAATCTTGTATTGTGCTTGTCTCATGTATATTGGTTTAATGAATATGTTCAATTATATGATTAATATGATTTTCATCTAACCTTTGATTTATATATATACATATATATGAGATATTGCTTGAAGAATTGTCTCTTTACAGGTGAAGAGAAGCATCCCTAGAAGCTTTGGAGGAGATTGGAGCGAGAGAATACCAATCTTGGATTAACCGTCATAAACTAACTAAGCCAATATATCTTCCTATTCTCATTCCATATTCTGTAAAAGCTGATTGTCTGCAAGTCTAATAGTAAGTTGGTAACCCCAAACCCTAGGTTATAAGGGTGTAATGTCCTGAACAATAGTGAGACAAGATCATTCTCTAGTTCATGTCCCCTCGTTTCATCTATTTTTCCAAACAGAGTTTGAAGTTTCTCCCATACTTCCTTTGGTGATGTCAATCCATTAACACGGAAAACAAGGTCTCTGGAAATACTGAGACACAAGAGACCATAAGCCTCATCCCTTTTGTTTCGCCACTTGATCTTCTCTAATGCTGTATTAGGATCAACCTCATTTTCCATGGCCACTCTAAAGAGGCCCTTGCTCCTGATCAAAAGACAACCAACTAGCTGCTTGTACAAAGTGTTTTTCACCAAGGGAGTTGAATTTGGCTCTTCAAGCTTAACTCCTAAGAGGAAAGGATTATTTATTGGCTTGAAATATATTTCATGTTTAACTTCTTAAGCAGGTCGGAAGCATATTTGTACTGATATAATTTGATTGTAGAGGTTGATTGGGAAATCACAAGCTCCAAAAATTGGCTTAAGAGTCCCAAATCAGTCATGGAGAAAGCTTGGTTCAAGGCAACATTTCATGAGGAAATTTATTTCATGGGAATTTCTGTCATCACAAGGTCATCCACATACAAGAAAATAATTAATATTGAACCCTGAATAAGCTTCAAATAGACATTTGGATCAAATTGAATCTAGTGAAGTGTTGAGATAGCAGAAAACCATCTATCTTGGCATACCAAGCTCAGGGAGCCTCTTTTAGCCCATATAATGATTTGTTTGACTCGCACACAAGATATGGATTAGCAAAAAAACCTTCTAGCTGCTGCATATATATCTCTTCTTTGAGATCACCATGTAGGAGGTCACTCTTTACATCCATGTGATGTACCTTCCATTGCTTGGATGATGCAATGGAAAAAACTAGTCTTGTTGATTACATCTTTTCCATTGGTGCAAAGGTCTCATTGTAGTCAATTCCTTGGACTTGGGAGAAGCCCTTGGCTACTAAAATTTCTTTTTTATTCAGAGGATATCCACCAACAACAAACTTTGTTTTGAAGACCCATTTTCACTTCACTAGCTTTCTACCTGGTGGGAGATTTATTGTTTCATCCGAAAACGTTGGTGGAAACATTTTAGACTACATCATGCAAGTGGCCATCTCTTTGAGACATATTTTCTTCCCCTTAGCAACACCATTCTACTGAGGTGTTTAAGGACTCGAATGCTACCTCTCGATACGTACATCTTCACACACTCTTCACAAAACTGTATGAATTCAGATTTTACATATTCACCACCATTATCAAATATGATGATCTTGAGGTTTCTTCCATACTATTTCTCTACTAGGGCTTTAAAACCTTTAAAGAGGTCAAATACTCCTGACTTGTACTTGAGTAAGAACACCCAACAATATCTAGAAAATTCATCAATGAAGGTTAGGACATATTTGTCTTGACTCATTGACATATGAGGGAAAGGACTATCTATATCACTATGAACAATCTCAAGGGGTATAGAGGTTCTCTCATGAATAAATCTCTCATACTTGTGCTCTGGGTGTTTTCCTAGAATGCATCCTTGGTAGACTCCTTTAGAAAACTTGATTTTTGGAAACCTTGTGACTATGTCTTTGTCACACAAATCAAATAAATACTTGTAGTTTTGATGGCCAAACTTGTTAGCTTCATTAGCATGAGTGAGGAGTGAAAAGGGGTTTGAGAAGGGCATGAAGTATGAGAACTTGTACACTTTAGAGCTATGATCAACAAAACCTTTTGCTATGACTCTACCATTCGAAATTTCAGTGATTCAACATCATTAGGAGTGAGTACAACCTTTTTAGGAGACCCAATGTGAGTCATCTGATAGAATGTCAAGAGGTTGGAAAAAAGACTTGGGACATACAAAACGTTATTGAAATAACCATGGTCAATATCTATTCTACCCTTCCCTTTAATTTCAGTTTTAGAGTCATCTCCCATTACAATTTTAGGACCATTTGAAGCATCAAGAGAGGAGAAGTCCTCCCTTGTCGAAACAAGATGTCTTGAAGCTCTAGAATCAATGATAAAATAAGAGGATCTTATAGTGCTTTCTACCAGGGCATGGGCTCTCTACTTGTCTTCAAATTTTGATCTGCCCTTCTTCTTCTTTGCTTCTTCATGAAGAGAGATATTGTACTTTTCAAGGAGTTGAGTCAACCTATCAATTTGTTTCTTGATGCATGAGCTCTTTGGATGCAAGCCATTATTACTGTATATGCACTTGCTCATCTCACCTTTTCCTTTTTTCTTATAGGGATTCTTCTTGGAGCTTGAAGAATCCTCTTGAGACTTTGACTTGTCTCTCTTTTGATCGGGAGGCTTATTTGGATTATCCTTATTCTTTCCTTTGGAATCCATATTTGAATATCCAACAACCAAATCTTGATCTTTGTAAGGTTTAATGGTGCACATCATGACCAAGTTGTATTTCTCCTAGATCAAATATTCCATGAAATATGCAAATGAATGCATCTTCCATTTTCGAACTATCAACTTTGTGGAATGGAAGGTAGAAACAAACACTAAATAGTTAGGACCTATATTTGAGAGTATGGCCAATCATAGTTTTACATCTATCTTTTCTATTCCACGCTGCTTTAACTGAAGAACAAGAGATATGACCTTGGAGAAATATACTTGTAAGGACTCGAAGTTTCTTGGACTTAGTGAGATAAGCTCATTCTCTAGTTGATTTCGCCTCATTTCATATGTTTTTCCAAACAAAGTTTGAAGTTTCTTCCATACTTCATTTGGTGATGTCAATCCATCAACATGGAAAACAAGGTCTCTAGAAATACTGAGACACAAGAGACCATAAGCCTCATCCCTCTTGTTGTGCCACTTGATCTTCTCTGCTACTGCATTAGGATCATCCTCAGTTTCCATGGTCACTCTGAAGAGTCCCTTGCTCCTCATCAGAATCTCCATGTGTGTGTTTCATTCAAATTAGTTGAATGGAGTCAAGATGATATGCTGAGGTTGATCCATTTCTTTAGCAACTGTTCCCTTAGTAGACTGAATACACTCCCTAGGAGAGTGATAATCGATCTTGCAATAGAAAAAATAGAGGATAATCATCGATATAAGGGAGCTCTGATACCATGTGTAAATTAAGCCCAATATTAGTACAATTGAACTCACAAAAATTGCTAGAAGACATGCAAAGATCCACTCAAAATTGGAGACTGAAATTGGTGCATAACAGTAACTTGCATTGCATAAGTGTACATCATACAACCTTATAAAAGAACAAGATTTCCAAATATATAATTAAATCAGATATTCGAATAACAAAGGAGGCAAGTTGAATCCTCACAATTTGCAGGATTACTAAAAGTAAAAAATCCCCCAGGTGCACAAAACACTTTCCAAATCGGTCCAGGAAGGTCACGAATTAGCTGAATAAGGAATCTTATCCAATGAGTGATGGAAAGTCAATAAGCTCATTCTTTCAAGAGATAAAAATATGGAGTATGAGTTGGACGAAAAACAAGGCAATTGCCATGTGACTAGATTTCACCTTTTTACGTTAAAGCTGCTGAAAAACAGTCTAAGTCTGGATAAGGTAGGAAAACGCACTTACTAATATGGGAAGTCTAAATTAGTTGGCAGAAGCTTATCCAAAATCTCTGTGGGTGCTCCTGTATGTAATCATGTCAATTTTTGACAAGTGGTGCAAGTGGATGCCATTCTAGTCTAGAACCTAGGAAATTAATCAAGAAGATTAATAATTATATCATAAGTATGGGAATGGGTTTTTGATTATTCTAACATGTTGTTCATCCCAAATTGGATATGTTTCCCTATATTCAGAATTTGGTAAATCTGGACAAGCGCTAATGACTTGGGGGAAGGCTTCTACTTCATTTACCAACAACAACACAGGTATGCACATTCTCTTTCACCTAAAATTCTCATCAATAACTTTTTTTGGTTTTTTTGGTTTCAAGATTTCTTTGGTAGAAAGTAGATCACCTTCGACCCCTTCCAACTCGATGTAAAAAAAAATAGAAAACAAAATTAAGTCATTTTGGTACTATAATTTCTGGGTTCCGCAATGTCATTGCCAAAATCAATTTAACAACCAATTCCACCCTACAAATCCAATGCCCAAAGACGTAATATCAAATACAGAAAAACGATTTTCAAAAATTAAAGTCAAGCAAAATGGAGTTGCTCATTTGATTATTTTTTTGTCCATTTAATAAATAAAAATAGATTCGGAGAAAAACAAAGGAGAAAAACAGAATACAAAAACAATACTCATTGAAAACATCCAAGGGATTCAAAACAAAATACCCACTTACCCTACTCGTGACCAGATCTAAACAATGTAGTTCATTGAAGGTATAAAAAATTGCCTAAGGAGAAACCACTATGCTTCTATTACCATTATGTTTTATCGAAACCCAATGCTTCTTTTGCTTGGAATCTGCTGAAATTTTGGTACCACACAAAGAATAATCCGAAGAGAGTCCCTTAGACCCATTCCATTTGGACTATTTCTTCTCGGTTGGGTACCTATGGCGTTTCATAAGTGAGTACTTCAATGACTAGTATCTACCATAAACAATTAAGGAGCAGAGTTGTATGCAGGAATCAGCAAGACATTAAAATGGGTTCAAAATACAAAGGAATATAGGCTTTGTAAAAGAAGAAACTATCCACTTAATTTATGAATATAAAAAAATTGCTTAGGAAGAAACAAAATAGTGTGTATAAATCATTATTGACATAATACTGAAAGAATTATGTAACAGTACTCAAATATAAATTCATTGTTTGGCTTTACTAGTTGAACGACAAAATCCAACAAGGGTAATGTAAACATTCATTACAGGGTAAATAGAGAATTATCTGTCAAGGATGCTCACTCTCAAGCAATATAACAGACCAAACGTCTTGAAAAGAGAAATCCACTACAACTGTTCAGTATATAAACATTTCTTAGATAAGGATAAATCCCGCGAAGTTGTCTGAATAATAATAGTAACAGTGCACAATCAAAACACAAAAAGGGAAACAAAAATACAAGAGAATTAATGTGTTAATGCCAAGCTCATAGAAACCCTAACTAAAAGTTGAGAATTATTGAGAATTAAAAAGAAAGGATAATATGGCATCATGACAATGTCATTTTGAACTATCTATAGTGTAATTTTACCAGAAGGGAGTTGAATGTTGATACAAAAAACTCCCTACCATACACAGGCGTGAAAAAGTTATAGCTTCATCCTGCACATTACACAACAATTTGTGTTAGATTCTTGTACATGAGTCTCAAGAGCGTCACCTTCAAAATAAGCGAATATGAGCTCTTTTTCCTCCTACATACAAATGACCCATCCCTTGAAGATACGTCTTCCATAAATAACTGAAATCAATGCCCAAATGACCATGGCTTCTGGAATGGTATATATGTTCTACTCATGAAATTTCACATGACAAGCGTAAGAATATGGATAGTGAGAGGGTTGGTCTCTGTGCTCTCTCATTAATTTCACATGATATAGATGTACTGCCATAGAAGGATGTGCATTCAGCTGGTGTAGTCCATGAAGCATACTTATCATTACATGGGAACCAAAGATACATCGGTGTAGAACTTAGAATAAGAATAATACTTTTCATAAGATCAAACCTTAACCTTATACCCCGTTGATACAAGTTCTCCAGGTAGAAAATCATAAGTATTATCGGAGCAATAATAACATCCCAATATCTTAGATTAAAAAACAAAACACAAAATACAAATATAATAAAAAATAGTATTTTCACGAAGTGTAACTAACAACTTACCTTTGACTGATTTCTACTGAGTGTTTTTGTCCATATGACATCTTCCGTTAGTATTCTCTTTCAAAAATGAGATTCGCACCAGGGAAACCCAATCATCAATCACAATTGGTGTAGTTGAAAACCATTTGAGCTCAAAACTTCTGCTACTATACACTAGCATATACAACAAGGATTTATACATTTAGACTGTCCAAACTTTTTTTTGTTTGATACATACAACAAAGAAGTAAAACATGCATAGACAAAACAAATACATAATTTATACAATGCTAGATACGCTAGTAAGTGAGGGTCATAGTGAACTTGAGCATAGTTTCTTCAACGCTATTGGAAATGGTCTCGATGAGAGTGTGTCCTTCCACGTCTTGTAACTTAGCACTTCCTCCAACCACTAGGAATTGTAAAATTACACTTAAACCAATTGTTGATATTGTAGAATGCTTGTCAATTGTAAAACTGAAGGCTTGAAATTGTAATACTTTCCAATTGTAAAAATTAAAATCACAGGTTATCCCTATCATCGTCATACATGCCATTTGTATTACAAATTCAAGGCTTTAAATGGCGTTTGCGGAGTACAACTCCCAATGTGCTCATTTCTTTTGGATGAATCTCTTCGTCCTCAAATTAAAAAATATGAACACTAAAACTAGAGAGGGTGATCCTTTCACCATTTCCTTTGTCTCCACTACGATTACCGGAAAACGTTTGGATTAATAAATCATGGGCATGCATAATTGAACAAATTTGCGACCGTTGAGATTAATATACATGTTAAAGATCGTTGTTACATTACTATATGCATTCATTGTTGGAAATATGGCAGATTAATTTGTTGGCATTGATGTCAATATATGATATGGAGGAAATGATGACATATAATGGCAAAGATGATGATGGTGTTCTGGATATATTAGGAAGTTTTAAGAAATATACAAGATTTGAAGTTTGTTGTTATGAGTGCTACTTTGGAAGCTAAAAAGTTCCAAGTTTATTTCAATGTTGTTGCTGTATTTGCTGTATTTGTTTCCGTAGCCTGATTCCCCTCACCAATATGATGTCTGGGTATTCCCATTGTTGAGCTAAATAACAAAACTTCATTATGATATGTGAAACACAAAAACAAAAGGCCTAATGACATGCCCCACTTATGAAAGTACCAGGGAGATTACATCCAGTTGGGTCAGTCTTCTTCTTCTTGTTACGGTATTCAAAGAAAAGGAATTACAATTGAACCTTTGTGGTTAATATAGATTCCTCCTGTGCATTGAGGAGGGAAGAACGATATATGTTGTGTGCCTTGAAACGATTGAATTCACCACCGTGAAATTTTGTGCGTGCACAAGAATTCCAATAGTCATGATATTTAGTGGACAATACCAATGGTCTTCTCAATGGATCTCCATTCTCCTTTGAGAATGTATTGTTGGTGTGGGAAATTGTTCCCACAATAAAGATGGGGAGATACAAAACCTTTGAATTTTGTCTCGCTAGATGAAAAGCACAGCCTGCAAATTCTGTTAATTTTAGGCAACACTGGAAAGGAAAGTGATTTGGGTCGTAGCCAGTATAAAAGAGTATTTCAGTGTAAGGGGGAGGCGTCTGAGGCAGATCGTGACCAGGGTCAAAATGAATTCAATATCGATTTTGAAGAATTTAAAGTATAAGCTTGTATCATGAATAGTCATTTATTTGTTAGTGAGTGTATACTTCTTTGCATCTCTCCAACGAAATCGTTTCTCCAATGAGTGAAGGAAGTTACCACACTGGTGATCGTATAATTGTTGTTAATAACTAATCCGTCATTGGAAAGTCTATAAATTTCTTCGCTACAGTTCTTCATTGATTGCGGTGTCTATAATCTACTATGCACTGCTGATCCTTAATCCAAACGAAGTTCTCATATGGAGCCCAAACCTGAGAGATCTCACTGGTTATTCGCTGCACTTTTTGAGAGAGTGCGTGAATGATATCTAAGGCCTGCATTGCAATAAATATTTTCTTAAAATGTATGATTGTGCACATAAAGTGTACGCTCGAGCAGATATGATGGAAGTGGCCAATCTGAATCCAGATACAGGGCACGACAGGACAGTTTTTATAGGAAACCGACTGGAACCTAATCGAAGCAATATAGCTATTCTATGCTCAATCTTATAGGAATGATATTGACTCCTACTATGTAAGTCCAGCTTTATCAATTAGAGGGCCATCTTTGGAATACACCTTACTATACAATCATAACTGCACTATATCAATGAATGGCACAATACTAGAACACCAGGCTTGTCCATACAACATGTAGATGAAAATGAAACATGAGAGGCGCACAAAGATAACACGAACATGCACAATACCACGAGCAGCGATGTGATCATCCTGGGGAGTCATTGATTCACCCCGTCAGTGTCTGAGACCTATAATATTGATGCAACTTTGAGAACATAAGAAACTAGGGTAGTATAAGTAGTTATATTCTAGGTAGCAACAATAGCTGGAAAATCTTCACCCACAAATAAAACGACATACCTTCCGACGGTGACAACTATGCGTTACAAAATAAGCGACAATATTGCATTTGTTTATACCAAATGCATACCTTTCAACACTGACAACTCCGTGTTACAAATATAATATGCCATATTTCATTTTTCTTTACCAATTTCTTCATGAAAAGGAAATGCTACTGCGTAGCCACTTGTTTTGATATACTATACATATGTTTTTACATATGATAAACAAGGTAGAAAGAGTTTCATTGTGATCAAACAACCATCTCAATTTTATGCTTTACACATTATTTTTACATGTGATGAAAGAAAGACTTTTACAATTATCCAACAATCAACTTAATTTTATGTTATGGAGTATTTATGATATAGAAACAAAACTTTAATACTAACTCTAAGTGTAAAAATAAATAAATAAAATGTAATAAAGAATCGAATATTGAATTCTATTTAAATTTGTGTTATGTTTTTTAAGGCTAACAAATTAATATTAAAAATAATTAATTTAAAACTATTTTATTAAATTTGTTTAAAAATAAATAAAATTTTAATTGATACTTTGAAAAATGTTAAATGATGAAGATGATGATGGTTATTAATATAGAGTGATATTAATTTTAATTTATTTTTATATTTGAAAAGTTTTAAGAAAAGTCTTCTTAGATTACCATATTTATGGTTAGTTAAAAGGTTAAGAAGGTTAGTGCGATATAATGTGGGTGTATGTAGAACATTTTAATAGAAACTTCTACATACACAAAGATGAAAATAATTTTCTATTATTACTATCACTTTATATCTAGAAAGTAGAAAGTGATGTAATGCTTGTTTTAATATTATCACTGTTTTGTAGTGTGACCTCTTCCTTGACTCTTCAATGATGTATCCAAGACATGACATCTTTTAGGTCAACCTCACTTAGTTCGTAGGTGGTTTGGCTAGACTATGGATCAATCTTAGGAATCCCCTTGTCTCCCATGCTATTTCAAGTGTTCTTGTATATTACATACATAGTCATAGCCATGCTCTTAATCCATGAGAGACTCACTTCTATGAGGAGGATAGAAGAGAGTATATTGTGTATATGTCTGATACTATATGTTCTAAAGTAATTTTGTATTTTCTCTATCCTTCTCCATGATTCTGTAGAGATGTTGCAGCCCGAAGCTTCACATCCATATAAGATAACAAGGATGATGAGAGCCTCAAAGGGGAGTTTCTTCCTATGCCAAAGCCAAATGTGTACTAAGTTGCATTGTTTTAAATTCCATAATAATGATTCTACCCTCCATTAGTTCGTTTCTCAATGTTTTATTTATAGTTAAGCTTATGATGAAGATTGATTCTGAGATAATTGTATGAATTCACTTCCTCCAAGTTGTTGTTTTCATACATGAAATTATAATATAATTGATATTTGGGATTTGATTATCATAACAATCATATCCATACTAGAGAAATAATCCTTGATAAGTCTTAGTTGCTTGTCGAGATCAAGGGACTCCTCTCCATAAGAAAAATATCATTAACATAGAGAATAATGATGATGACTATACCCACCAAAGTTGTTCTAGTGTAATACACCTCTTCCAAACAACCCTTTAGCTTGTCAATGTAAATACCAAAAGGTTAGGGGATAGGGGACAACCTTGCTTGTCTCCAATATTGGAATTTCTCCTGACCAACTCTTAGAGTTCCTAAACGTGGCATTAACCTTATTGTACAACCCCATTGCAATAACTCTCAACTCAAAAGGAACTTTTATCTCTTTTAATCTTTTCCAACGGTTAGTTCTAGGTGTTGTGTAATTTTTTTTTCTAAATTCAACAAAGCAAAAAAAAATATTGGTTTTGTCATTATGCACTCCTTATCAATGGTACTGAGGGAAACAAAGTGCTTCACAATTGAATGATAGCCCTAAAATATTAACTTGTCTTTATCTATTTTCATGACATTCTATCCATATGTTGATTTTATTTTCCAAACTAATTCCATTTAATTTGGTTAAAAGAGGGATAATCACAATAGTCCTATGATTAGATGGATTGTTTAATTTCCACTGTTAAAAATATGAATGATGATGATTTATATGCAGGGTTTAGAGAAACCGTGCTTGAATTCTAAATTGAAGAGCTTGCGGATGTGAGGGATGAGGATATGCCCACCAATTTTTAATATGTATGCTTGGTATCGTTTTATGCCTTAGATTTCCTTTTGTGAGTCGCTTAACCCCAAAATCTATGTCTTCTAAAGAAAAAATTCGTTTGTTTAAAGGGTTTGAACACTATCCACGACATCATAGGATTTGTAAAACCTTTTAAGGTAGGATTTTTTGTCCCTAAAGGGATTAAATTTTTTTCTTCATTTCTATTACTTAGAATTCTCCTCCAAAATTTCGTAGGATCTACCTTAGGGAGATGAAAAAGATTCTCTTTATTTCTATTTATATAGAACATTTTCTCCTTTTAATTAGGTATTTGTACCTACATATATTGTTGATTTTAAGGACTCACTAGAAGCTTCCCTAATGGATATTCTAGTATTATTACACTCTTTTATCATAAGGGTTGCTTGTTCTATTTTTCTTTCTAAGTTACATCACAATATAAAACTTGTTAATGTATGTAGAGAGAGTTGTGATAAAATTATAATATATAGATCTTTAATATTGTCCTTAATAATAGTATATTTAATTCATTATTTAATTGCATTAAAAATATATCAATTTTATTTTTAGCGTAGATCAAGTGCTTTCCATTATTATAATTCTCTGTTATGGATCTTATATGCTTGTCAAATTTTAGAGTTAGGGTTAATGTTCTATTGTTAGAATTGGGCTCATGGTTATTTAAGATATAAAAATTTACTATTTGATTGTATATATGGATATCAAATATCACATAATATATGACACTACTACCCAAACCATGGATATAAGTCATCTAGATGGATTCCGACAACTTCATAAGACCATCGCTAATTATTAGATCTTGAGAATTGTAAAGCTTGATTAGCTCGGTACCAAACAAATTCTCCACAAAGTCTTCAAAATTTATTTGTATATGGTATATAAAACAAGGCTTTAATCTATTCATAGAGGATTTGGGTTAAAATAATTGCTAAATATAATAGCTTGGATAATTTCTATTTTAACATTAAAGTTTCATAGCAAGAGGATATTGCCTTCATTTCTTAGGTTGAAAATATCTTGTTCCAAGCCATTATAAAAGGTAAAATTATTAGGCACAAAATAATGTATTTATTATTAGAGCGATGATCCACCTTAGTCCTATGATATTACACTTAGGCACATTTGTAACACCCCGGTTTTGACCCCGTTGCATTAGATGTACATGATGTATATATTGTAATTGATCATGGTGCGGAGCTAAAGGCCAAGGCCCACCATTGATCGGTTATGCTATGTTTCGGGTTGAAATTGTCACCGATGGTATATCGGGGCATGCGGCATACATATTGAGTTTTGCCATCATGTAAATATGCATATTTAATTAAATAACCCGACCATCTATGCTCGCAGCAACTAAATTGAGAAGGGGCATGATTTTCACAAGGATAAGGGTGGGGGAAATGTCAAACCTTGGGCAATGGGGGAAAAATCCATGTGTCATCTCTCCTTGTATTACCCAACTACCGCCATTAAAAATTGCTGCTGTTAGCTGAGGCAGTTATGGCTGGAAGTGGAGTGTGGCAGGGCTGTCAGTCCTTGCCCACACACACACTCCACCAGTGGATTGAACCTTCCGTTGGGCAACAGAATGACCACTACGCATTCTCACCATTTTCTGTTCATCCACGCGCATAGGCAGAGCTATTCATACTCACACAGGGACCAGTGTATGTTCCTTATTCTCACGCACAGGATTTTTCTTGGTTTTCACTCACACAGGGAGCTGAGAGCCATGCTCTTTCATCCACAATTTTCCTGTGACGGGCCATTCACATTTTCGGGTGTATGATCTCCTTACAGACTGGTATGGCTATGTAATTTTCCATCATTTCGATGTTGAGATTGGGACCGTTGTTCTTCCCGTGAGTTATGGTTTCCGCCATTCTCCTCAAGATTCGTTGTCTTGCTGTGGTCTCCCTTACGTCGTGATTGTTGTGGTCTTCTTTACATTTTTGGGACGTGAGTTTGTTCATTTTCCACGCACAAAAATATACTCTGTTTGATCTCACGCAGCCAGGAGGGGAGCCGATTATCGATTGTCATTCACGTTTTTCCACAGAGTGGAATCGGGTATGTTTTCCCTCTGTATTTTGGGGATCTCGTGCAAGTTTCCCTCACGCACACGCTGAGAGTATGTAGTTTCTTCCCCAGTGCGACCTGTGTAAGTCTTTTCCGCTTACTTAGTTGTCCAGGACGGACTGCTGTCTTCCTCCTGTGGTGATTGTGTTTGCTGTTACGTTTCAGACTCTTGGAATTCGCTTGGGAGTCATTTTCCCTGTTAAGCTGTAACAGCTGATGATTTCATGAGTGCAATGGTTGGTCTTCAGACTGTCTTGGGAGCAGGGATGGGGGCTTGGTTTGCTTGATAAACCTGGTGTGTTGGAAACCACATAGACAGAGCTAGAGGGCTGGCTTTCTTCTCCACAACCCCTGAATAGCACTGGAAGGGAATGCAGGGCCTGAGGGACTATGTAGCAGAGAAGGGATTGATTCCTTGTGTTGGGTGTGTGTGGGTGTCTTAGAAGTTAGGCTAGTTCTGTGTTGGCTGAACTAGTTCTATGAACTTCACAGCTGTAGCAGCGCTACAGTCCTTGACTGGTTGAGCTTCGGCCCAACGAGTAAGGTAATCAGTTGCTGTAATAATGTATCTTGCTCCAGATTTATTTGCAGGGGGATTGATTGGTCCAACAAAATCAATAGCCCATTTGTCAAATGCTTGTAAAGTTACCTGTGGAACCAGAGGCATCTCATCCCTCCTAGATGGTTTTCCTGTCCTCTGACAGATATCGCAGCTCTGGCAATACTCTCTTGCATCCTTATGAATTGTAGTCCACCATAATCTAGCTTTCAGAATCTTCTGTGCTATAGCTTTTCCTGCATAATGACCTCTCGCTGCTCCAGAATGTGCCTCAGCCAAAATCAATGGCTTTTCATGCTCCAGGACACATCTACGCAGTATTTCATCTGGTCCCATCTTATATAGCTGTCCTGCTATCAAGGTAAAGTCAGTTGCTCTAACCACTAGCTGCTTCTTCTGCTGTGTTGTCATCTCAGAGGGTGCAAAACCTGTAGACAAGTACTGGACAATATCCTGAAAATAGTCATCAACCATCTGGATGGAAAAAAACTGGGCATCAGGAAGACCTTCGTCCAAACTAGTGAGCTCTTCTCCTGACTCGAGCCTCGACAAGTGGTTAGGCCCTAGGTTAAGTCTTCCTGGCTTAACTATGATCTCAAAGTCATACTCCTAAAACAAAATCAACCATGTGCATATCCTTCCACCTAACACAGGCTTGTTAACCAAATAATTCAAAGTAGAATGGTCAGTGAACATCTTGAAATGAGATCCTAACAAATAATGTTGAAATTTCTGCAAGGCATAAACCATAGCTAGACCTTCTCGTTCTGTCGTAGTATAATTATTTTCTACTGTGGACAATTTTCTACTTGCAAAAGCAATAGGGTGATCAATATTACCTTCACCTGACAGAGCCAATACTACACCTAAAGCAATGGAAGATGCATCGACATGAACATGAAACTCCTTACTCCAGTGAGGGAATACTAAGATAGGGGTAGTTACCATCTTTTCTTTTAAAATGTCCAATCTTTCCTGACATTCAGGTGTCCACTCAAACTTAATATCTTTCTTCAATTTATTTTCCATAGGGGCTATAATCTGAGCATACCCTTTAATGAATTTCCTGTAATATCCAGTATGACCAAGCGTAGTGCGAAGTTGCTTAACAGACTTCGGAGGTGGTAAGTTCACAATAATGGCTATCTTCGTAGGATCCACCATCAATCCTTGCTTGCATACAATGTGACCTAGTAGAATTCCAAAAGGTGCAGAAAAGATACACTTCTTCAGGTTCAATGAAATCTGTTGCTGTCTACACTTGTCCAGCATAAGTATTAAACTGGCTATATAATCTTTCAATAAACCAAAGATAGTCCAATCATCAAAGTAGACTTCCAAGAACTTATGAATAAACTCCTTAAATGCAGATATGACTACTCTGGAAAACATAGCAGGTGCATTCTTCAATCCAAAGGGCAGAGCAGTATACTAAAAAGATCCCATCTCTGTAGCGAAGGTTGTTTTATATCGATCCTCTGGAGCAATTCTGATCTGATGGTAACCTGAAAATCCATCAGTGAAGGAATACACTTCTTGACCTCCGACATTGTCTAAAACTTCATTTGTAAAGGGAGTAGGAAAAGGGTCATGTAAACAGGCATCATTCAGCTTCCTCAGATCAACACAGATTCTGATTTCTCCCTTGGTCTTCTTTTCTTGTATCACCATAGGGCTGACCCATTCGGACTCTTCGACAGGCTCAATGATTCCTGCAGCGAGTATCTTATCTAGCTCGATCCTGAATTTTTCTTTATATTTAGGGTTCAGCCTATAAGGGCACTGCTTCATAGGCTTCGCATCAGCTTTCAAAGGGATTTTTATCACTCCTATATCACCAAGGATACCTTTCATTTCTGAGAACTACGTCAGAAATAAGTCCTGATACTCGTGGAGTAGTTCAGTCACTTTGCTCACCATTTCTTCGTCCCAATAATCTCCAATGATAGCGTACTTAGGCATTTCTTCTGATCCAATGTTTACTTTCCTTGTTTTCAAGGGTTGAGTTACTTCAGGTGATTCGACTGCTGGTCCATGTACTTCGCAATGTCCTTCTGAATCAGGAATATTAATGTTGCGAGGGTCATCATCTTCATCAATGGTGAGGTTATAGCATTCTACTGCATTAGCTTCTTGTTCCTTCCAATCAGGTTGGTACTCGGCTATTTCTTTATCATCAAACACCTTAGTATGGATTACCCTAATAGTTGAGTCCAAAGTAGGGAAAACCTCATTAATAGAAAATGTGAGCACAAAACTATCAGTAAGGCTAACCCAACTTACAATACGATGGCGAAGCTCCACCTCCGCGTACCAGTGCTTTGCTACAGGTTCTAGAGTGTGTACAAACCTATGTACCCATTCTTCACAAGGTACATGCTTCCATGCTTCATAACACTGCTCCAAATGTTCCTGAGGGCTAGTCTTACCATTACATCTACTTCATACCTCCTGAGGTTGATCCAGGAATCTCAGATGAAGAAACTTTTGACAAGCTCTCCAACTATGAATATACTTTTTATGACTATTCCACCATCTGGAAGCTGCGGCTCTGAATACTGAATCTAGAGTCTCCATTTTCTGTGAATCTGGTACTTGCTCTGAGAATTGTACAATAAAATCTTCTGGATCTGTCAAGCCATCAAAAGTAGGTAAGATTCTTGTCTGTGAGCCAACCCATCTGATAGACTTGGTAATTCTGGCACATCGATGTCCATGTAGCTCATAAAGTCTATTCTGCCAATTCTCTAGGCCTTCGTCTGAATCAATCATGCAAGAACTATCACACTGCCAATCGATTATACCTTCACCAGTAGGGTTAACATAGTCTTCTTCTTTAGCTGTGATGTTGTAAATATGATCCAAAACATCTTGATCTTCATCTCTGATTGGCTCTGTATACCTTTCTCCTTGAGAAGGGTCGAATGGTACTATGACTCTCAAGCCTTTTCCTTCAAAAGTTATCTGTCTATTCTTAAGGTTGATTACTGCATAGTTGTCTATTGCCCATTCAATTCCTAGCAAGGCTGGATAGGGGTTTCTATCATCAATTATTTCAATGACTTCAAAATCTGCTAAGGTACTGACTCCGTCAATATCCACTGGTACACTAGGGAATCTTCCCAAGGGCACAATCTAGTGCTGATTGGCTAATCTCAACTGTATAGGGGACCATTCTGGCATAGGTTTTCCCATTTGTTCCCATGTCTACTTAGTTAGGACATTCACTTATGATCCCAGGTCTAAAATGATGTCAGTCATGTCATAATTTCCTATCTGAGCATGCAATCTCATTTCTCTTCCAGTCCTTCAAACTCTATTAACAGTTTTTCCTCTATCAGAGCTTCGGAAGATGCAATAACCTTTTGTAACTCATTCAAAGCATTCTGATTTCTTAATAGCTTCATACAACTCTATAAAAATGATGTCAGTGTATTTACTTGATCCGGCGAGGCTTCTTGGAACTGCAACTGCTGGTGATGATGTTGAGTAGTTGCTACTGATGTTCTCGGATCAGCAAAGTCTTTTTTAGCTTCCATAAATGTTCCTTTTTCTCTTCCAACATCGAAGGCTGGAATTTTCTCTGGGGTCTTACGGACCCAAGCCTCGTCAGGCTGTTTTCCCTTACTTTGCACTTGTGTCGTAGCTCCACTCCTTGTAACAATGTTAATGGCTGGGAAAGGTCTTTTCTCTATAGCAATCATCTGGACATTCTGAGTAGGAGCGCCATTTCTTTCTTGTATCTTGGCTATTAACTGTGGGCATTGCTCAATCACATGATTGACTGCTCTGCAATATCAGCATGTCGTAGTTGGGTTCTGACAGTCTCTAGCTACATGTCCTTCCTGCTTACAGTTATAGCAAATAACCTGGCCTCGACCTCTTCTAGGCATACCACCACGACCACGACCTCTGAAATTACCTCGACCTGATGTACTACCACGGTAACCATATCCATCATTGCCTTGTGCATCGGGTTGTACCCTATAAGCATCATAGGTTCGCTCTCTCATGAGGTCAAAGCTGCGACATTCATCTTCGACGTGTCCAACTGACTTATAGAACTTGCAGTAGGGATTCTTAGGTACTTGAACATATCTCTGCAGCAGATAGCAATCTTCAGGTCGATGCTGGCCAGTTGTTCTATAGATCTCACAATATAGGACATTAGGGTTAAATGGGATTGGTGCACCAGTATTCAGATGATTCCTTAATGCAGGACACTATTCTTTGTCATGACCTTCTATCTTACATCGTGTACACCAAACCTTTTCTCGAAGAGATTTCCCTTTTTTCATGTCGTGAAGCTCCAAATCCATTTATGCTAACTGTGCTTGTATCTGGGCTATTCCAGAATTATCTCCAACAGGAGTTGTTTCAAGTTTCATAGCAATTTCCAACACCTCTTGCTGATCAGCAACCTTCTGTTGCATAAGCAAAGTCTTGATATGAGGCAATAGTGCTTCAATGAACCATTCTTTATGCTGTTCTGGTCCAATGGTGAAACTAACTTGATCCAACAGGACCTTGAATATCTGATCAAAGTCCCAAACTGATTCACCTCGCTTCTGCTGAATTTCTTTCAGTTCAGTTATACACTGTGACTTTGATTTAGGCTTCTTGAATTCTTTGATCATTGCTTTTTTAATATCAGCCAAGGCATAGTTCTAAGTACTGGAAAACTTCATAAACCAGGTCAAATCTCGGTCTCTGAAAGAGGTGACCAGCTGCGCTCTTCTTGTATTTTGATCCATAATATTCTTAGCAGTCCAGACAGCTTCGCATAAGAACCAAAACTGCTCTGGATCCTCTGATCCAGTTTCTTTAAAGACTGGGAGCTTGATATCATCATTCACATGGGCCATAGTGGATCGAGGGGAGGGGGAGGATGAGGGGGAAGAATGGTAACAGGATGAAGGGAACTTTCTGAGGTACACTGACTTGCGACAGGACTACTCGGGCTAGGGTTACTTTCATACTGCAACGGGTTATCAGGGATAACAGATCTTCGTTGCGGAGTTATAGGAGGGTTTCTAACAAAAGGGGTTTCTTCAGATTCAAATTATTCTGGACTTAATGAGGTATAATCAGTATTCTGGTCGTGGATATAGGATCCAAGAGTTCTCTTGTATCTTTTACCGTTGTGAAGAAAACCATTTTGCTCGTCGAAGTCACTTTCGCTTCCAAACATAGGTTAGTAGCAATACATCTAGCAATCTGATTCAATAAGCAATATGCCTTTCTCAGCCAAGAGCATTTTAATTTTCAGACTTAATGAATTCAGGTACATACCCCTTGGTCCTTTGAAAAAATGTCGTTCAGCTTCGCTAAAAGAAGTATGTGTGTCGATGGCGAACTCCGTCACAAATGCGTCAAGGGTTCGCGTTATCCAGAAGTCAACAAATCTTGATACTGCGTTGTTCACACTTTTCAATAGCATAATTATTTCTGGGGTCCAGGCGGGAGACTGATCTTATTTGAAGTTTGTCTTTCTTTCTGTTAACCTGGATAACCACTGGTGCATTTCTATGTGGATACTAGCAAAGAAAATTTCATAAATATCAGCAAAAACGTACCTTTGCAAGAAGTCGTCTGAGCTACGATGAGGATCCTTATTTTCTTGTTCAGCAAATTTCAGATAGGTATCGTCAACCCAGTCACTGATTTATTTTACTGAGGGCCTCCAAAACATATCCCTCCAGGTACGACGTAGATCCCTCTTGAAGCAGATACTGGTTCAACTGGAAACAGAACCAATTTGTTGGGCTTAGGGAAGACCTGGGTTCTTATACTCTTATCTTCGCAACAACAAACAGACCCATAGTGTTGGCCCTTTCGGTAACAACCTATGAACAGGTTGCAGTCTCACCCGAAACAGCTATGGGGTGCCACAGAATCAGGTTTCTGCAGGCCAAAGAGGGATATTACTGTACCTTTAGCCTTAACAAAGAATATTTATGCAATACAGAGCTTCGACATTCACTTAAATAGCTTCGTAGTTTAGATAAAAAGACAGTTTCTTGCTTAACCCTTAACTGGGAATTCACAGCAAAGTTAATACTTAACAATTTATCTTACTTTATCATTCATCTACTTATCAAATCATAAAAACATAACAGAACACAACATAAAAGAACCACCACAACACAAGATATACGTGGTTCACCCCCAGTGTAGGGGCTACGTCCACAGAATTGCGTTTATATACTTTACAAACACACAGTTCTGATCTACGCACTCAACTGCAAATCTTCTCAATAACCCAAAACTGCGCACTCAGCTGCAGATCCTTCCTTCCAAAACCCTCTGCGCACTCAGCTGCAGAGGTCATCCACGCACTCAGCTGGGACTTAACCTTAAACCCTAAAATAGACCTTAGCTTTTTCGCATTAAATTATCATCATACATAAAAAAAACCCCTTTTTTGACTCCTTTACATAAGTGCTTATTTATACAAGTGCACTATTACAATACCATGGGCTTAAACCATGGGACATTTACAAAAAGAGGGGCTTCGACCCAACCCCGAAGCCCCTAAGACTATTTTGGACCACAGCTTCACTTACAAGCTTCGCACCAAAACCGCGGAGCTGCCAAAATTAAGGACCTTCAAGGTCCGAGCCCCAACATTCTGGTGTAGGTGTTCCTGGCTTTGTAATGAGCTCACCAGCTTAGCATTTAGTCTTTCCCAACTCCTTAATGGCCTGATAAACTTGACCATGTTGGCTTGGTTGTCTTGTTGATGGCCTGATAAACTTGACCATGTTGGCTTGGTTGTCTTGTTGATGGCCTGATAAACCCAACTGTGTTGGCTTGGCTATGTTTTGTGTATCCTTGGCTATGTGTAAGCCTGCTTGTTCCCTTATTCCTTGGAGAATCATGCCTAGCTCGGGGGTGGCAGCGTTGCTGAGAGATTAAGGAGCACGCTGGCCTATGGTTGGGTGGAACGTTGCAGCGACGTAGCTGGTTGCGGAACGAGTTCTTCATAAGATAAGTAATCTTGTCTATTTTATTTCTGCAATTATATTTTCTGTTAATGAACGTGATGAACATGAAGAATGCTTGTATGAACGTATGTTTGCTTCTGCTGTGTATGATAAATAATTGTGTATGATAAATGATCATGTATGCATGTTCTACCTCAATGCATTTTGTTCTAGCATTTTAGCATTCTTATGAATGTACATGTTCATGGGGCTCTTAGCCCGGATGGTTAACACCATGGTAGCGTCCTCTTCGCCGGTCGGAGGGTTGGGGACATGACAACATTTCATTTGCTTCTATGCAATGTTCTATGGTATAGACTTTAATTTATCATTTACTCATAGTTGAGGCGGTCTTGGTTGATCATTTTGATAGTTGAGGCGCTCCAGGTTGATCATTCTGACAAACCAGGCACCCTTATTGATGACATTCAACCTTTATGTGCTCCCCCATCCCCAAATTTAGGTATTGTGTTTGACTTGAGGTGCTAGTGCATGTTTTTGGTGATTTTTGACCTTCCTTGGGCATTTATTGCCTCCTTGGGTCACTCCCACTCACCCATGTTCTCACCCACACCTAGCATGCCTCCATTTATGTTTCAAAATGACTCACTCTCATTCACACTTTCATTCATGACCATTTGGGATTATTAGGAAGATGATTGGTCCACCTAGGGGGGTTTGAGGGTCAAATCATGAGCTGGCACTTGTATGCATCCAGATGGCCTCCAAGGCCTCACAATTTCTCCCTATTGTAATGTAAACACGTTCTAGACATATTTATAGGTTGAACAGTCATAATAATGTCATTTATTGACTATATTTGTGTATGCTATTTTCACTCTTTCAGCTATTTTGTGCATATTTTGTGAGTAATATTGAATTGTGAGAATATAATTCGATACTAGATCCTACTTTGAATCAATTCTCACATGGTATCAGAGCTCTTTGGAGCTTCAAATAAAATATAGATTGTTTGAGGTATTTTCTAGATAGATTCGAGTGTTTGCTTTGTAAGTAGAATCAACAATTATCACCCATTGCGCAAGTGGAAATGGAGCAGACCCATGTTTTTCTGAACCCATTCAACTATTTTGAATGGAAGGCCTAAATATTGATCCAAGTGAGGTTGAAGGGCCTGTACAGGGTCACCACGGGGACATAAGTCAAACCCAAGTCTGCTATAGAGAAATTGAAGTTATTCAACAGGATTGATGAAGCATTTGGAATGCTTTGTCTCAGAATTTAGAGAGACTTACTCTTCCATGTAGACAGTCTATCAAATCCCAATGAACTATGGCTCAAGCTTGAGAATTTTTTTAAGAATACTGATGAGATGAGAGGTCAACAACTAAAAAATGAGCTAATCTCACTGAGTCCATCTGACTTTGAGACAATCCAAGACTTATTCGCCAAGTTCAAATCATTGGTGCTTCAGCTCAAGCTATGTGGCATAGATAAGAAGGAGGAACATATCATATTGTCCATACTTTTGAAGCTAGGGCTAGAGTACTCAGTGTTTGTGTCAACATTATACTCTAGCAAGCTCACAGCTCGAAACTGGCGCATGCCATCACTAGCTGACTTCATGGAGTCACTGACTCAAGAGAAATACAAGCTAGTGCAAATGGGCACCATCAAATCTAGTAAGGATCAATCCATTTTTGAAAGTGTTTTGAATCCAGCCAAAGGCATGAAGAAATCTAGAGATTCGAAGCAGCAAGACAAGAGGAAGGTGGAAAAACCCAAATCTTTGGATGGGGGTTCAAATCCTTGCAAGGACAAGGACAAGAAAAGAAAGAAAGTACCAAATTCACCTATTGTCACAAGGGGTGGCATCTAGAGAGTGCATGTATGAATTAAACCATAGACATGATGGTGCAGCTGCTTGAGAAGAACAACATCCCACTGCCTAAGGGTGCAAGAAAGAAAGATGGTGGTTCAGGCTCAGACAACAAAGAAAGGTGCCATGCTTTGGTTGCTTGTTATTCAAAATATTCTTCCATCATCATAGAATCACGAGCTTCCAGACATATGTCCTCCATATAATACTTCTTCTCATCCATGTATTTTAACAGTGGTCCATCTGTTCAAATCGTTGATGATTTAGAGATCCAAGCCAAAGGGATTAACAGGATCGATATTGAAGATAGGTTCTTCAATAATGTTTTGTTTGTACTTGATCTAGAAGCAAACCTATTCTCAGTGTACCAAATGACTCACACTGGTGAATCCAAGAGAGTAACATTTAATCCAGACACAGTGGAGATAGCAGATATCTCTACAAACAAGGTGGTGGCATTGGGGTTTGTTGATCATAGTGCAAGAATGTACAAATTCTCCCATTTCCTTCCCTACTCTAGACGGAATGTGCTTCTGTCACATGCCAATGAGACAATCAGGTTGTGCCATGAGAGATATGGTCATCTCAAATACAGGTACCTCCAAGCATTTAACAAAGAAGGCATTCTGGAAGGGCTTCCTTCTATCAAGCTCTCAAATGGCACATGCAAAGAATGTGTAGTGGGAAAGCATGCAAAGCACAGTTATGAGAAAGGGAAAGCAAGGAGAGTTGTCCAAGTGCTTGATTTGGTTCATTTATATGTTATTGGGCCTCTTTCCACACCCTCTTATGGGGGATCAAGGCCCTGTTTTGATTTTCATTGATGATTTCTCAAGGTATTGCTAGGTATATTTCCTCAAACTTAAATATGAAGTCTATGAGACTCTCAAAGTTTGGAAATACTTGGTTGAGAATGCATGTGGGAACAATATCAAGGAACTTACGACTCACAAGGGAAAGGATTATGTGAACAAGAGTTTGCACCAACTTTGTGAATAATGTGGCATCCAAATGTAGCATTCGGTGCCCTACACACCACAACAAAATGGTGTGGCAGAGCACAATAACAGGGCTCTCAAGGAGATGACAACCTGTATGATTGAAGCAAAGGATTTGAATACTAAGCTATGGGATGAAACCATTAACTATGTTGCATATGTTTATAATATATATCCTCACAAATAAGTGGATGGAAAAACACCATATGAGGCTTAGTTTGGTCACAAGCCAAGTATTTCACATTTCAGGGTCTTTGGCTCAAAGGCTTGGGCTAGGATTTCTCCAGAGAAGAGAAAGGCCTTGCAAAATCAAAGGGAGGAGTCCATCATGGTTGGATATGATGAATATTCAATGGGACACAAGCTCTTTTATCCCTCATCTTAGAAGACATTGATAGAAAGGATTGTATAGTTCGAAGAGGAGCTCATGCAAGAGGTCGAACTAGCTCAAGGGGAATGCTCACATCCTCCACTCCATGATGATGTAAGTGATAATTATTTTTCTAATATTTTTGATTCTTATATTTCTGAATATGATGATGACATAAATTCATATCACGACTCACCCATTCGAAACAAATGGGTTGAGAAAAATCTTGAAGCAGCTGGAAATCAAGCTCAGAATCCACTATATCATAGGAAGACTAAATCTCAATATCACAATGCTTTCTTTGCATGTGAATTGAGTCTTTCTGATAGTTGCTTCATGATGGTTAGATATGATCCCAAAACATATAAGGAATAATCACTTGACCCAATATGGAAAAAAACCATGCAAGAAGAGTTCAACTCATTGTAAGACAATGAGACTTGGGAATTGGTTCCCTTGCCCTCCAAGAGGAAACTAGTGCAATGCAAGTGGGTATATACAACCAAAGTGGTTGTTGATGGTTCAAATATCAAGTATAAGGCCAGTTTGGTTTCCAAAGTCTTCTCTCAAGTCCAATGAGTGGACTATATAAAGACATTTTCACCGGTTGCAAAGATGGACTCTATCAGGCTAGTTTTAGCCATTGCTGCATCTAAGCGCTCGGAGGTTCACCACAAGGATGTGAAGAGTGCATTTATTCAAGGTGAAATTAAAGAGGAGATCTATATGCAATGAAATTAAGGTTTCATTTATGATAGTTCACTTGTATGGAGGTTAAATAAGTCTCTCTATGGCCTCAAGCAAACCCCGAGGGATTGGTATGCCAAGATGGACAATTTTCTGCTCTCGCTTGGCTTTGAAAGATGTAAATATGATCCTAATGTGTACTTACAGAATGTTGTTGATGTATTGTAGGTCATAGTGGTGTATGTTGATTATATTTTGATTACATGTATATACACTAAAGAAATTGGATCGATTAAGTCTTCTTTGCATAATGAATTCTCCATGTATGATCTTGGATTGCTGAAGCAATTTCTTGGATTGGAAATAGAGAAATCCGAAACAGGGATAAAGGTCAGACAAAAAAAGTATGCAGCAAACCTTTTATTGAAGTTTAAAATGGCTGAATGTAAGGCATCCAAGTGCCCATTCCTTTCTGGTATCAAACTAGGTGAATCTGGTGCATCTCCATTGATGGAGAGCTTATTGTATAGACAACTAGTTGGGAGTCTACTGTATCTTACACACTCTCATCCATATTTGACATATGTTGTAGGTGTTGTAGAAAGGTATATCCATCAGCCTCATGATATCCATTGGAAGGTAGCCAAAAGTATCATACACTATGTGCAAGGAACCAAACATTTCGGGGTACACTATGTTGTTGGTTCTCCACTAGAATTAGTTGGATTTACTGATTCTGATTGGGCTGGCGATCCCATTGATAGAAAATCCACTTCAGGTTTTGTATTCATGCTTGCACATGGTCCCATATTCTGGTAAAGCAAGAAACAACACACCATGTCCCTCTCTTCAGCTGAGGCCGAGTACATAAGAGCAGTGAACATAGCTACACAATGTGTGTGGTTGTAAGGTATTATTTGGGAACTTGGAGTTGCATTTGATTCACTCATAGTAATTTTGTGTGACAATAAAAATTCAATAAATATTTCCACATATATAGTGCAGAGACATAGGACCAAACACATTTATATACACATGCACTACGTCCGGATCTTGGTGCATGAGCAGGTGATAGCCTAATAGTGTTGCCCATATGTAGAGTAAACTGATGAAACTTTCACTAAGAGATTCACAGAGAAGACATTCACCTATATGAGATCCATTATTGGAGTGGGTGAAACATGGTGATGGCTGGTATTCACTTTCATATTTTTCTCCATGTCCATTTTAGATGGGAGGTTTTGTTCCCATGCGATTTTCCTCCTTACCTTGGTTTTTATGTACAAATAATGTTTTTGTTGTATGAGGTGACTTGAGCCTTAGTTGCCAAGGCCTCAATAATATTTTGGATAACTTGTACTAATTTATGATTAAGGGGGGTTGTTATAGAAATAATCCACCTTATTACTATGATATTACACCTAAGCACATTTCATTTTATTCTATGCAATGTTCTATGGTCCAGACTTAGGCTAATTTGATCATTTACTAATAGTTGAGGCACTCCTAGTTGATCATTCTGACAGTTGAGGCTCTCCAGCTCGATCATTTTGAAAACTCAGGTTCCCTCATTGATGACAGTCAACCTTGGTGCGCTTCCGCGTCCCCATATTAAGGGATTGTGTTTGACTTGAGGCGCTAGTGCATGTTTTTGGTGTTTTTTTATCCTTCCTAAGGCATATATTTCCTCCTTGGGGCACTCACACTCACCCATGTGCCACGGGGACTTCACGTTTTGACCAATATCCTACCACGTTAGTTCATATTGTGGGTTTTAAAATTATAAAAAATAGAACCAATATATTGCAGGTATTGGGGGGGATGAGGGGTTTAAGGTGGGGGTGGGTAGGGTGGTTTATAAGGATTGAGGTATAAAAAGGGTTGGGGATGAAGTTTTAAGTATTGGGAGGGGGTTTCAACAAAAAGAGTTTGGGTCAATATCTCTGGAAATTAAGGGTATTCTTTAATATCCCATGATTGCACGTGCTATGTGAGAGGTTCACTAAGTGAAGTCCCCATGCCATGTGCTCATCGACACCTAGAATGCCTCCATTTTTGTTCCAATATGCCTCACCCTCATTCACACTTGCATTTGTGACCGTTTGGGATGATTAGTAAATTGATTGGTCCACCTAGGGGGGTTTGAGGGTCAAATCATGAGTTGACACTTGTATGCATCCAGATGGCTTCCAAGGCCTCACGATTTCTCCCTATTGTAATATAAACATGTTCCAAACATATTTACATGTTGGATAGTCATAATAATATCAGTTATTGATTGCATTTGTGTATGTTAATTCTAGTCTTTCAGCTATTTTGTGCATATTTTGTGAGTAATATCGAATTGTGAGGATCTCCTTGGCTCCTAGATCCTACTATGAATCAATTCTCACATTTATATATTGATATTATTATCATTGAAGTTTGAAATATTCATCTACATGTATTCATTGAAATGATCTTTCTTGTGAAGGATAATATGAGGAAACATTTCTTCTTCATGTAGAACGCTATACCTCTCATCCCTCTATAGTAGGACCTTTTATTCCATACCAACAAAAATACAAATCCTTATTTGTTAGGGGCCTTAGATTCTTTAGATTCCCAAGTTTTAATAAGAAATATAATTTATGAAGCTAGAAAACCCTGTTGTGAGTTTATTACACCCAACATTTCAGACGCAATGATTGGGATCTCAATCATTGCATTGTGATCCCCTGATGATGGACTCTCTTCTGAAGTTTCAAATGTTGGGTGTAATAAACTCATATATGAGAAAACATTTCTTCTTCATGTAGAACACTATACCTCTCATCCCTCTATAGTAGGACCTTTTATTCCATACCAACAAAAAGACAAATCCTTATTTGTTAGGGGCCTTAGATTCTTTAGATTCCCAAGTTTTAATAAGAAATATAATTTATGAAGCTAGAAAACCCTGTTGTGAGTTTATTACACCCAACATTTCAGACGCAATGATTGGGATCTCAATCATTGCATTGTGATCCCCCGATGATGGACTCTCTTTTGAAGTTTCAAATGTTGGGTGTAATAAACTCATAATAGGTTTTTTGAGCTTCATAAATCTTGCATCCTTTAATAGATTTTCTTTACTCTAACAAATATAATATCAATTTCACTCGGGATACAACTTAACATGGGACTCTTACTCCATATAAAGTTGTGTTTAATTTTTTTTAGGTTTACGAGTTAAAAAATAAACAAATTCAACTTTATTATTAATTGATTTTATTTTTATTTTTTTTCAAAATTCTTATAAAAAAGATAGTTGTTCAAACTTCTTGAGTAATCACACAAAATCTCTACAATTTAATTTGTGCTCTTGATTTTACAATCCTCGACATGATCATAATAAAAAAAAAAGTTTAATAAAATTCTTTTTAACCATGTAATTTATTTTATATTTATAAAAGAAAACATGAGTTGAGAAATAATACATATATTTTTAATATGTGTATAGAATATTTTATATGTATTTGAAGTTTTTTTAGTTCTACATTTTTATTAATTAAATTGTAATTTTTAATATATAAATAAATTTAATTTTTCAAAATTATATTATAAAAACATATAGTATTCTTATCATAAATTGAAAACTCCTCACAAAACCCAAAATCATATATCTCACTCTCATTTTGTAGTACACAATATATGTTTTTAATTCAACTTCTTAATCTTCTCGTTTCTCCATGTACATACTTAAAGAACTCAATCTCATGTGGCATACCTTTCTATTTACCAAATAATCGTGTCAACATTTTCTTAACTTGAGAATTCTCTCCGTTTTTTTTTTAACTTTAGAATTCTCTTTGTTCTTATTACCTCTATGTAAGGTTATGTAAGGTTGAACTCTCCATAATTATAATAATCTATTTATAAGGTTATCTCCAAGCGAGACACTAATTTGGTTTTTGAGGCCCCCTTGTTTGTGAGACAAGGGACCTCTCTTGGCGCAGTGATTTAACTGCTAAAGTCTATAGAGGTGTACACACACTACCCCCTCTAAATTTGAACCTGTGACGTCCTAAGAGAAAGCACATGCTCTTTACCATTAGGACCGCTCATGTTGTACTAAATTGTAAGGTCCCTTAGACTCCACATAAGAAAATTTAGCTATGAGATTGTAAGGTGCCTTAGACTCCACATAATCAATCTCACAAGACTAGTGTTTCTATATATAAATTTATATTATCCAAAAACCAAAGTATGAAAAGATGAGATATTCTTGAGCCTAAAATCATCGTAATGAGATCTACTACTCTTTCCAAATAGGGCATTACCCACTAAGAAGAAAATAACATGCACACAATCTTCACATAGCATCAACCAAAAGAAACCACAATCCAAGGAGTAGTGTAGGACCTCCAAAACCATCCACGTTTAAAATTATCCCACCTTTAAGTCCGATCTTCGTAAACAAAGTGTAAAAACAAAATACACAAAGAATAGTTATATCTACTCCTTTGTACCCTTCACATCAAAGAATAAAAAATGTTCACATAAATTGATAGCCCAAAAATATATGGCTCATGGGGGTTAGAGAAATTGGTAATGAATAATTGAGATGAGAAGTTGTAACTAGAAGGTTAGGAGTTCAAATCCCTTGTGGGTACTTACTTAAAAACAAAATAGCCCATAAACATATATGTATTTTCATTAAATTATGATTTATCCATCCATACATTTCTTTTTTTTGTAATTTATATTCTTACATTACTATTTTATAAAAATTTACATAGGCATACAAAAATGTCATTGATTCTGTTATAGGGAGAAACACCCAGGCACATATTCATGAACAGACTGAAAACAACTATTCTAGAGGACTTTCTAACCGTCGTTGTCTGGTACAATACATCAAGACTGTTTTAAGACCCAAAAAATTCAAATTGACTGCCATAAGCATGAAGAAGTTCCAAACATAAACCATGAAGAAAAACCTAGTAAAGAAAACCATTCCTAACTGAAAGAAATGCAAAGGGAAAGCTGCTATTCAGAATTCTTCCTGGAGTAAAGTTCCATGCGTTGTTGCCACTATGGAGGCTCCATCTTCCCATCATTCCTATGACAGAATTACGGAGCTTTGTGTTGGCAATAAACCGTGAGAGACACAAGTGGCTTGGAATCCTTCTCCTCCTTGGTGACCTTTGCATGATCCTCTTCCAGTTTGACACCATGTTCTGCATTCTCCTTATTCACCACGTCTGGAATCGACACTTTTTCTCTCACCATCACCAGGGCTGGGTTTCCTTCCTCAGGTGCACCAAACACTATGAATATCAAGGAAGAGAAATTGAACAACTCAGCAATATCGACACACCACTCAATCACAACTTGGATCCTATACTCCAGCGCATGCAGGCTAATTTGTGTATCACCCTCTAGGCCGTAGATATTATTTCTAATATCTAACAATGTATCTCTCGTTAATGTTAAGATTTTAGCTATGCTAGCACCTCTTGCTCCTATGCTTTGCATGTTACTAGAGCACCCCCTTTGACTTTGGCCCTGTTGTCTCTCTCTCACCATAGTTGTGCTTACACCACCACCCTCAACCCAATGCTTAGGTTGTAGGTCATCTCTAGCCACACTACAAATTCCATCGAGGTCTTGACAAATGGTTGGTGATAGGTCATTTAATACCTTCCCTCCATGAACAAGTGGTTTCTCAACCATCCCTTTATGCTCTCCCTCATCTATTATTGTGTCGCTAATGCTTCAGATCGCATTGTACATGCATACTCTCGAGAGGACCTGAGCTTAAAAAACATGTAGGTTCAAGCTATCCAACGGACAAGCAACGAAGTCAACCGTTAACTTCGTTGTTGATCCGTTAAATGGCTTGGACATACATGTTTATTAAGAATGACCCTCAAGAAAAAGGTCCAATGAATGCTCCCCTACTTCGAATTCCACCTAATTCCACCTATACAATTGCCCTCTTGTCACCATAAATACAATACACCTAGACACGGTAAATGCCACCCCATCCACCATCCGGGATATCCATCCATACATTTCTAAGTTGTGCATTTCTTTTTTGAAACATCTTACAATAACTTACACCAATACCTTTTTCAAAAATACAATAGCTTCACGCATTCTTTGTCATTGTATCACATTCTCGCAAAAGATACAATACCTTTTTCAAAATTACAATACATGCACATCATTGGATCACATTGTGGGCAAAGATACTTATGGGACACATTCACATAGTGGGCAAAGATACTTCTGGGTCACATTTATATAAACGAGGGTTTGTATGATGAACATTAAAATAGAATGTACTTTGTTCATTATAATTTTTAATTAATTTTATATTTATATTTAAATTTTAGATTAAAAGAAATTATATTTTATATATTAAATTTGAATTTATTAATTAATTTTTTAATATGTAAATTTTTTATTATTTAATTTATATAATGTATTGATTCTTTGATTTTAAATGATGAAAAAATATATATTTCTAAATATTTGATATTTTTTGATACTTAATTGAGATGGATTTATATTATATTTAATTTTTTAAATGTTTATAGAATTTTTTTATGTAGATTTTTAATTATTTAATATAAATTTAAGTTATTTTTTTTAGTTTGTTAGTTTTTGGTTTAATAAACTATTATTTAGGGGTCGTTTAAGCTCTCAAAATCATTTGAAGATCATACCGATCTATGCCATACCAACCCTAAACATGAATGAATTTTAGGTATCTATTAAATCACTATACAAAATAAAACACATCAAAACCAATCTTACTAGCTAAATTTGATATATATATATTTTAAAGTGATATAATACTTATAATGTATAACTTTTTAAAGTGATATATAATACATACAATGTAATAATGCCTTACATGGAAAATTTAATACAACTAAATTAACAAAACTATAAAAACACTTTATATGGAAAATTTAATAAAAAACAAATTAATGATAGTTTTATTCTTATATTTAAGATTTTTATAATTATTTTATATTTTTATTAAACCAGCGTAGATCCAAATCCTAGGCTCTATCAAGCACCGAGAGGGATTGTAACATCCCGGTTTTGATCACGTTTGCATTAATGTATATGATGTAAATATTATATGGAATCATGACAAGGAGCTCAAGGCCAAGGCCTTGTCATTGATTAATGTTTGGTGTACAAGTGATCATGGTTGATGCGTATGGTTTATGTGCCAAGGAAAACACGTTTGCAAGCATCATGTAAATATGAAAATTAAGGAAAAACCCACAGCCAACTATGTCAATGCAAAGAAAAATGAGATGGGGGCATGAAAGTTCCTAAGGATAAGGGGGAGGGAATGTTAACCTTGAACCAGTTTGGGAAAAACCATGTGTCATGGGGAAAACCGATCAAAACTGTCAATCAGCCTTTTTCCTGTCTTTCTTCCCAACCATTTATTTCTGCCAGAATGTGGTTGAGGTAGTTATTGCATGGAAGGGGAAGAGTATGGGAAAATTGGAACTGGGCAGAGCACCCAGTTTTGAATTTCGTGTTTTGACTTCATGGGAAAGAAAAACACCTAGAACCGTATGCTAGTTTGGGTTGATGCGTTCATGCATTACGTCTTCATTTGGATTCACGTTTGGGAGGCGGGACTTCTTTCTCATCCATCATCATTCTCTCCATTTGCGTGGAAGATCTTGGGTAGCTGAGTTCTTCCTGTGTGTGTATCCTTCGTGTTATGTAAGTTGTTTCCCTTGGCGAGACTGTGATTGCTATGTTGTAGCGTTATCTTGAACTACAGAGTGTATGAGACCCTGTTACTCGTGTTCTAGAGTAAAGCCGGTGTTTCTGAGTCTCCATGTGGTTGTTTTGTTATGCACCCTGGTTTGGGTCTGGGCTGCGTACAAGACTTAAGAATAAGAGAGACGTAGAATGTGCTTGATAAAACTAGTGTGGAGCCTCACAATAAGATAAGAGTGGTTGGTGACAGGGATAATTTTAGGGGAGAAATTTATTCCATGGGCTATTTTTAGGGGGTTTTCTGCAAAAAAAGATTCACCATTTTGCAATTTTTGAAGCCCTGTTTCGCCCAATTTTCATGGGGTAAACTTTTTTCACCCTAAAAGTCGCCAATTTATTATATAAACGATATAAAATCCTTGGAAATTAAAATATTTTTTGAAAAATATCGCCAAACATTTTATAGTTGGTGTTTTAAGAATTGGTAAGATTCGCCAACATTTATACACTTTTAAATAAGTATGGTTCCTTAAAATCATCCCTGGTTGGTGAACCCGCTATGCACATCCTCAAAAACACAAGAAGCGAAGGTGTGGCTTAAGGGACTGTGGAGCAGAGAAGGGGACACTTCCTTGAGTTGGGTGTGTAGGTAGTGAGGAAGCCATGCCAGATAGGTCTTGTGAAGGTGTTCTTAGCTCTGTAGATGAGCTCACTAGCTTAGCAGTTCTTCCTTCCCATTGCCTTAGAAGCCTGATAAACCCAACTGGAAAGATGGCTTGGATGGTAGCCTGATAAACCCATCTGTTGGCTTGGTTGTCTTGTTGCGTTGACCTCATGAGTAACCTTTGGAAGGCCACTCTGATAAACCCAGCAGTGAGATTGCTTAACTGTGTACCAAGGATAATTTTAGGGGAAAATTTTAGCCCAGTGGGCTATTTTTCCATGTTTTTCTCCCAAAAAAGATTCACCATTTTGCATTTTTTGAAGCCCTGTTTCGCCCAATTTTGATGGGGTAAAAATTTTTCACCCTAAAAATCGCCAGATTATTATATAAACAATATCCTTGGAAATTAAAATATTTTTTGAAAAATATCGCCAATCATTTTATAGTTGGCGTTTTAAGAATTGGTAATATTCGCTAACATTTATACACTTTTAAATAAGTATGGTTCCTTAAAATGATCATTGCTGTGTACAGTCTAATAAACCCATATGTTGGCTTGACTGGTCCTTAAGATGAATGTTGGCTTGACTGTGAATAGTTTGTAAAACCCAACTGTGAGATGGCTTGGATGACTGGGTTGTGAAACCCATCTGTTGGTTGTTTTCCCCTTGCATCCTAATAAACCCAACTTTGTTGGCTTGGATGAGTTTTGTTGCACCCTTGGCTATGTATGAGTCTATTAGTGTTCCCTTATTCCTTAAGGAAATCATGCCCAACATGGGGGTGGCAGTGTTGCTGAGAGATTGATGAGCGCACTGGCCTATGGTTGGGTGGAACGTTGCAGCGACATAGTTGGTTGCATGACAAGTTCTTTTCAAGAGAAGTGTTCTTGTCCATGTTAATCTTTGCAATTGTATTTCTTGCATTGTAACTACTTGATGGAATATGATGAACATGTTGGATGTGTTGAATTGATGAATTTTTCCTTTGAATAACTGCAATTATAGGCATATATGTATGTTTCCTTCAATGCATTGTTAAACTAAGTTGCAAGGTTAGAATGTCGGATTGATGTTGGCCAGGATGGCTAAGTTTGTTCAAAGAATTCAATTAGCAGGTCAAATTTTTGAGCAAAAACCTTCTTCTGCAATGGTTTATTCCACATGCGGGATGTAGAATGTGGAAGACATCCTTTGGCAGATTTGGACCTCTGCATTTTCTTTCCGCAATTCCATTTCCACAACTTGCGGGATGCGGGATGCGAAGGTGTCTTTTTGTGAATTTGGACCTCCATAATTTTCTTTTCGCAACTTGCGGGATGCAGAGATGTATTTTTGTGAATTTTGATTTTCTACAGTTTTTGTTCTGCAACGCACCTTTCCGCAACTTGCGATATGTGGGATGCGGCTTCATAGATTTTGGTTTCCGCAATGGTCATTTCCACATGCAGGATGCAGGAATGCGGGATGTGGGATTGCGTTATCATGATTTCCACAGTTCCCATTCCCGCAACTCAATTTTTCTGCGTCGTCAATTTTTGCAGGATGATTCTTAGCCAGTGATTTGATTCCAGATGCGGGACCATTCATGATCGTTGCTTTCTGTCATTATTTCTCTCCTTGCCTGATCTCCTCTGAGATATTTCCTTGCATATCATCGAACTAATCAATAGAAGATGGAAGGGAGCATGATAGTGTTGGAATTGTTGAGAAGTGGTTTGCATCCATGCCCTGTGTTTCAATGAAAAGTAAAGGTTCTCAATGAAATTTTTAATTCCGCATGATAACGGGGTATGAGTATGCTACATAGTGGTATCAAAGCTGCTGGTTGCTGCATTGGGCCTAGATTGGCCAGGGAAAACGGTTAGAGGAAATAAGAACATCCACTAATATCAATCCTATAGTACGCTACAGAGTGGTATTAGAGCTGTTGGTTGTAGCATTGGGCCTGGATGGACCAGTATGGATAGTGCAAGGGATTAGAATATCCTCGGATACCAACATTGTAGTACGCTACAAAGTGGTATCTACAGAATGGTTCCAGCACTACAGTGTGGTATTAGCACTGCGGGTTGCAGCGTCGGGCTTGAAAGGACTGGGTTGGACAGTTAACAAAGCTGTTGGTTACACTATTTGTCCTAGATAGGCCAGGTGACAATAAGTAAATGGTTTTAATTTTGAATTATTGTCTATCTAACAAATGGTGTTTGATAACATGTTTTGCAGAGTCATAGTGCATTTTAGAAAAGTGGGTTGTTGGCTCAACCATAAGAACCTACGGCATGAATGATGCATAGGATCCCTTTGAGGACGAGTAGGATGTTACGGGGGAAAATGCTGAGACAAAGTCTAATGGGAGGAGGTTTCAAGATACTCCCCCATATTTTGCAACCACCATGAGAAGCCTCAGGGTGGAGTTGCAAAGCTACAGGGAAGATAATGAAAGGTTGGTTAAGGCTCAGGAGGAGCAGAATCAACTGAATGCAGCCATGCTTCAAATTCTGACAGATATTTAGAGGTGGAGGAACCCTGGGGACCAGACATTAAGGCTAGAAGGCAGTAAGAGCATTGCTAGAAGGAGATCTCATAGTGAGTCATCTAACTCTGAAGGATCCACTAGCGATTCAAGTTCCTCTTCTCACAGGAATGAGGAGAAGAGGCGTTATCAAAACCATTCACGTGATGAGTTTAAGAAGGCAAGGCCTCCTATATTCAATGGCGAGATAAAGAATGGTCAAGAAGTTGAAGCTTGGCTTCTTAGGGTGAGGAAATATTTCCAAGTTCAGGATTATTCAGGAAATATGAAGGCTAGAGTTCAATCTTCATTTTGACTAGAAGAGCATCCATATGGTGGGATCACTTCACGCAAGTGAAGAAGATTAATGAAAGGAAAATTTCGTGGAGATAGTTCCAGCAGTATTTCAAGCAGAAATACCTATCTGACAGGTACTATGATGACAAGATCAAAGAATTTCATGAGCTGATATTGGGACAACATACCATGGAAGAGTATGCAAACAAGTTCTTGGAGCTGTTGAGATTATGTCAGGTACATCAAGGATGAGAAAGTGAAAATACGGCGTTTCCTGAGTGGATTTCCTCAGTCTTACAAAGACAGAATTGAGTTTTATGAGCCTAGAACTCTGGAAGAAACAATAAGGAAAGCTAGGTATTTCTATGAGCAAAGCAGAGGAAAACCTGACTATCATAAGACATGGAAGGATAGAAAGAATGAGAAGTCTGACCAAAGGAAGAAAGGTTTTAAACCTTCTAACTTCAGGAATCAGTAGAAGTAACCATCCCAAGATGAGAAATAGCCAGCCATAGTGGTGGGAGAAAAGCCAAGATATCCACAGCAGATCAAAGAACCACTCCAATGTTGGAGATGTGGAGGACCCCACATGCGTAGGAATTGTCCCCTCAAGAATGAGAGTACAAGGCCAGCTTACAACCTTCAAGAGGTAGAAATAGTGGGTCAAGTAGCAAGGGCCATCCCTAGGATATGCGCAGCGTTGAAGGGCCACCAAGAAGACCACCAGTCGAATGTAGTTGAAGTCGAAGGTAAGATTGTTGAGCAATATGTTTCTATTTTGATTGACCCTAGTTCTACCAATAGTTACATTGCTCCTAGAGTAGTAGAGACTTGTGCTTTTAAGAAAGTAAGGCATCACAAATCATGGTTAGTTCAGCTAGCCATTGGAACTAAGAGAAGGGTTAGTGAAGTGGTGGAGAAATGTCCATTGGTGATGAATGGATGGGTTACTTGTGTAGATATGAATGTTCTACCCCTTGGGTCCTATGATGTTCTCATTGGAATGGATTGGTTAGAAGCTCAAAGAGTAAATATTAACTATTACCATAATACTTTTGAATGCATGGATGAAGAAGGGAACCCAAGAGTTGTAAGAGGCATTCCAAAGGTAATTTTAGTGAGGCAGATTTCAGCAATGCAGTTGAAGAAATTTTGTAGGAACGATTGCTAGTTGTATGTAGCTCATATTATGGAGGTAGCATAGAATGAAACTCCTATGTTGGAGGACTTTCAGGTATAGCTGGAATTCAGGGGTTTTTTTTTTGATGAGATTCTGGGCTTCCTCCAAAAAGGGACACTGATTTCATGATTGAACTTATGCCAGGAGCAACACTAGTATCCAAGACACCCTACATAATGAGTACACTAGAAATGTTAGAGCTGAATATGCAGCTGCAAGAGCTGTTGGAGAAAAAGTATATCATACTGAGTGTGTCTCCTTGCGGAGCACCAGTTCTGTTTGTAAGGAAGAAATATGGTACACTCAGATTGTGTATTGATTACAGATAACTGAACAAGGTTACCAATAAAAATACTTTTCCTAAAATTGATGACCTCTTTGATCAAATGAGAGGAGAAATGGTGTTATCCAATATTGACTTGAGGTTAGGTTACCATCAGGTGAGAATCAATGATGAAGACATTCATAAGACATCCTTTAGGACAAGGTATTAACATTATGAGTTTGTAGTGGTACCATTTGGTCTCACAAACATGCCAGCTACATTTATGTGCCTTATGAACAGTATCTTCAGCAGGTATTTGGACAAGTTTGTTGTTGTTTTCCTCGATGACATTCTCGTTTATTCTAAGAATGAGGAAGAGAATGAAGAGCATTTGAGATTGACATTACAATTGCTTAGGGAGCATCGATTTTATGTAAAGTTGAGCAAGTGTGACTTCTATTAAGATAGAATTCAGTACTTGGGTCACATTATCTCAGAAGAGGGTATATCTGTGGACCCTAACAAGATTGAAGCCATAATGAATTGGCCTACTCCAAGAAACGTGATAGATGTAATTTCTTTTATGGGACTTTCAGGATTCTACAGTAGATTCATTGAAGGATTCTCCAAGGTTTCACATGCCATTACTTATTTGCAAAAGAAGGGAATAAAGTTTGAATGGACAGTGAGGTGTGAAAAAAACTTCCAACAGTTGAAGAATCTTCTCACCGGTGCACCAGTCTTCAAAGTTGCAGACCCAGAGAGAGATTTTTTGGTGTGTATCGATGCATGCAGTCAAGGGATTGGAGGAGTCCTTATGCAAGACAACCACGTGATATGTTATGAGTCTAGAAAGTTGAAGGAACATGAGAAGAAATATGCTACTCATGATCTGGAACTTGCAGCCATAGTACACGCTCTAAAGATGTGGAGGCATTACTTGATGGGAAGAATATTTGAGCTAAGGATAAACCATTGTGGTCTGAAGTATTTGTTTGATCAACCTACTCTGAACGCTAGGAAAGCTAGATGGATGGAGTTTTTATGTGAGTTTGATTTTGAGATCAAGCACATAAAGTGGAAAGAGAAGAAGGTAGCTAATGCGCTTAGCAGGAAGGTCTAGGAAATGCATGTGGCATTCGTTAGTGTTTTCCAATCGGTGTTGAGGTAGTAGATTGTTAATCTTGTTGCTGAAGATGAATTGTATGTGTAGGTCAAGGAAAAATTGCAGCAGAAAAGCCTTGAAAAGAAGTATGAGGGATATAAATTGGAAGAAGATGGACTTCTTACTTATAAGAACAGAATTTACATTCCAAATGTAGCAGATTTGAGGAGAGTTGTTATGGACGAGATCCATCAAGCCCATATTCTGGTCACCTAGGATATTAGAATACAATTGCTACAGCTAGAAAGCAGTACTTTTGGCAAGGAATGAAAAAGGACATGGCTGAATACATTTCTAGGTGCATGAAATGTCAACAAGTGAAGGTTGAGCATAACCACCCAACAGGTTTGTTGTAGCCTTTTCTAGTTCCAGAATGGAAATGGGAAGTTATTTCCATGGATTTCATTACAGGATTGCCAATAATTTGGAGACAACATGATTCCATCATGGTTGTGGTGGACAAGTTGACAAAGGAAACCCATTTTATACCGATTAAGTCTACGCATAAGACTGATGATGTTGCAAATATCTTCATGAAGGATATTTACAAATTGCATGGATTTCCAAAGGAAATAGTCTCTGACAGAGATGTCAAGTTCACTTCCAATTTTCGGAAGGTATTGTCTACAGATTTGGGTACAAAGCTAAACTTTAGCACCGCGTACCATGCTCAGACTGATGGGCAGATAAAGAGACTTAACCAAGTGCTTGAAGACATGCTTCGCATGTATGTGATGGACAAACCAACCAAGTGGGAAGATTATTTACACTTGGTAGAGTTTTCTCATAACAATGGACAACAAGCATCCTTGGGGATGAGTCCATATGAAGCTTTGTATGGCAGGAGGTGTAGGACACCCACGACTTGGGATAATCTCGTGAACAGAGTTGTGATTGGTCTAGAATTGCTCAAGGAGATGGATCAGGAGGTTGTAAAGATCAGGCCGAATCTGAAAGCAGCCCAAGACAGATAGAAAAGCTATGCTGATAAGCATAGGGTGAACATAGAGTTCAGTGTTGGGGACCATGTTTACCTCAGAGTGAGGGAAAAGAAAAGTTCCTTGAAACTTGGAAGTTGTGCTAAGTTGTCACCCATATAGACTTGTATTGCTAGCTGGCACTAGGGCTCACAATGTTTTTCATGTTTCTTTGCTGAAGAAATATATAAATGACCCTAACCATGTGATAAATTGGGATGTGATTCAGGTGGAACCCAAGGGATAGTTCCGAATTGAGCCAATGCACATCCTCGACAGGAAAGTCACTATGCTCCGGAATTGATCCATTGGATAGGAAAAGGTGCAGTGGGTGCACTACGGTCCTGAAGAGGCTACATGGGAGCTGGAGGATGCCATGCGGTTGGCACATCCATTTTTGTTCGAATCTGCGGAGCATTGAGGGCGGTACCAGTGTAGCATTTTTGTTCAATTTTGTAAAGCATTGAGGCCCAATGCTATTGAAGGAGGAGGGGAATGTAACACCCTAGTTTTTACCCCATTTGTATTAATGTATAATGTGAAAATATTATATGGAATCATGACAAGGAGCTCAAGGACAAGGCCTTGTCATTGATTAATGTTTGGTGTACAGGAGATCATGGTTGATGCCTATGGTTTATGTGCTAAGGCAAGCACTTTTGTAAACATCATGTAAATATGCAAATTAATGAAAAACACATAGTCAACAATGTTAATGCATCCTAAAATGAGACGGGGGCATTTTCCTAAGCATAAAGGGGAGGGAATGTTAACCTTGAACCAGTTTGGAAAAATCCATGTGTCATGGGGAAACCCCATCAAAACTGTCAACCACCCTTTTTCTTGTCTTTCTTCCCAACCATTTTTTCTGCCAGAATGTGGTTGAGGTAGTTATTGCACGTAAGGGGAAGAGTATGGGAAAATTCAAATTGGGAAGAGCACCCAGTTTTGAATGTCGTGTTTTGACTTCATGGGAAAGAAAAACACCCAGAACCGTATGCTAGTTTGGGTTGATGCGTTCACGCATTACGTCTTCATTTGGATTCACGTTTTTGGAGGCAGGACATCTTGCTCATCCATCATCATTCTCTTCATTCATGTGGAAGCTCTTGGGTAGCTGAGTTCTTCCTATGTGTGTATCCTTCACGTTATTTAAGTTGTTTCCCTTGGAGAGACTGTGATTGCTATGTTGCAACGTTATCTTAAACTACAGAGTGTATGAGACCCTATTACTCATGTTCCAGAGTAAAGCCAGCGTTGCTGAGTCTCCCTGTGGTTGTTGTGTTGTGCACCTTGGTTTGGGTCTAGACCACGTACAACACTTAGGAATGGGAGAGACATAGAATATGCTTGATAAACCTAGTGTGGAACCTCACAACAAGATAAGAGTGGCTGGTGAACCCACTATGCACATCTTGAAGAGCACTGGAAGGGAAGGTGGAGCAGAGAAGGGGATACTTCCTTGCGTTGGGTGTGTAGGAAACGGGGAAGCCAGGCCAGATAGGTCTTTTGAAGGCGTTCTTAGCTCTGTAGATGAGCTCACTAGCTTAGCAATTCTTCCTGCCCATTTTCTTAGAAGACTAATAAACCCACCTAGAAATATGGCTTGGATGGTAGCCTGATAAACCCATATGTTGTCTTGGCTATGTATTGTTGCGTTGACCTCGTGAGTAACCTTTGGATGGATAGCCTGATAAACCCAACAGTGAGATGGATTGACTGTGTATAGTATGATAAACCCATCTCTTGGCTTGACTAGTCCTTAAGGTGAATGTTGGCTTGACTGTGAACAGTCTGTGAAACCCAACTGTGAGATAGCTTGGTTGAGTGGCCTATGAAGCCCATATGTTGTTTGTTTTCCCCTTGGATCCTGATAAACCTAGCTGTGTTGGATTGGTTGAGTTTTGTTGCACCCTTGGCTATGAATGAGTATGCTAGTGTTCCCTTATTCCTTAAGGAAATCATGCCTAGCTCGGGGGTGGCAGTTTTGATACGAAATTGATGAGCGCACTAGCCTATGGTTGGGTGGAACGTTGCAGCGACATAGCTGGTTGCCAGACAAGTTCTTCTCAAGATAAGTGTTCTTGTTCATGTTAATCTCTGCAATTGTATTTCTTGCATTATAACTGCTTAATGGAATATGATGAACATATTGCATGTGTTGAATTGATGCATTGTTCCTTTGAATAACTGCAATTATAGGATTCTATGTATGTTTCCTTAAATGCATTGTTAAACTAAGTTGTAGGGTTAGAATTCTGGATTGATGTTGTCCAGGATGGCCAAGTTTGTTCAAATACTTTGATTAGCAGGTCGAATTTTCAAGTAGAAACCTTCTTCCGCAACGGTTTATTCCGTAGGAGGGATGTGGAATGCGGAAGACATGCTTTGGAATATTTGAACCTTCGCATTTTCTTTCCGCAATTCCCTTTCTACAACTTGCGGGATGTAGGATGCAGAGATGTATTTTTGTGAATTTCAAACTCTGCAATTTTCTTTCCACAATTCCCTTTTCGCAACTTGTGGGATGCGGGATGCGGAGATGTCTTTTTGTGAATTTCGGCTTTCTGCAACACACCTTTTTGCAACTTGTGGGATGCAGGGTGTGGCTTCGTAGATTTTGATTTCCACAATGGTCATTTCCAAATGCGGGATGTGGGAATGCAAAATGCGGGATGCAGGATGCAGGTCATGGTATCACGATTTCCACAATTCCCAATCCCGCAACTCAAATTTTCCATGCCTTCAATTTTTGGGAGATGATTCTTAGCAGTTGATTTGATTCCATATGCAGGATCATTCATGATCGTTGATTTTCGTTGCTATTTCTCTTTGCCGTTCGATATCCTCTAAGATATTTTCTTGCAGATCGTCGAACTGATTAATGGAATACAGGAGGGAGCGTGAGAGTGTTGGAAATGTCGAGAAGTGGTTTGTGGCTATTATGGAGAGAAACGTCCTATGGCTTGGGGTGTACCACAATAGACAACTAAACATGAGAAATCAACCCCTTCCCAATATGTAAGAGAAACCAAACATCTAACACTAAGGGACCTCGAATCATACCTTATTCCAGACGGTTGAAGTAGATCCCCATTGAGCTTTTCCCAATCCCGCTTGCACTAGCATTTGCTCTCAACAACATCAAACAAGACAAGCATGCTATATAATATGGTGTTAGATATACTCTAGCATATATAATCAACAATGTATAAGCAATTAAGCATATCCTTGGATTCAATATTCATTCAAATGCACATTATTGGACAGGAACATATATTTCTATTAATCAAATCAAAGATGACATGAGTGACAACCTTTGTCGACACATCTGTGAACCAGAGAAACCGATTCCTCCACCTGGGCCTCAACCACCTCAATCCTCCATCTATCGATAGAAAGCTCACAAGAAAATGCAAGCTTGGGAAGAACACAAAGTGCTCCAAAGGGACAATGGGCTACAGACTCAAGTATATGCAACCTATGGAAACAATGGACTATAGTTTCGTTGCTCTTCAATTCCTCCTCTTCAATGTAACCAAGGGGTTCCTTATATAGCACTCCAAAGGGGTAATGGAGGATCAAATACGAGCGATATCGAGGCATATGGAAGGCTAAGAGTCAAGTGGTTCGGACACACATGAAGGAAAACTCCAAAAATATTTGGATTTATGAACACATCCCTATGTACACGGGTTTAAGGTCGAAAGTCGCGTGTACACGCAAGTATGGGATTAAAAGTCATGTACAGAAATAAACAGGTTTGTTTTAGGGATGAAATTGGAAACATCAAAGTATAATATCAGTCCATGGGGTCTAAAGAGTCTGTAGAAGGATAGGGAAGGCCATAAACATGTGATCAACCATGTGTGGTAAAATGAGCTATAACAGATGTCCCCTAATGTGTGAGGTCAGAGGGGTAACATGATGGCCGAAATAAATTATAAAATCCATCCCAGAAGTGGAGTGATGAAGAACCAGGTGGAAGAACCAGCCATCCATCTGTATAGTACAATAATAAATCTCTGCACATAACTGCAATTACATATAGCAGTCCTCGATACATAAGAGTACAATGGCCATGAATATGCATGATATACAAAATGTGACATGTGTGGTCATCGCCACGTACAATATATCATAGACAAAATATGCATGATGAATATATACAATGGATCAAGATCTCCATAGAAGATGAAGATATACAATGGATCAAGATCTCCATAATGGCTAAAGATATCTGACATACACTGGAATAAAATCATGAGAGCTGAAGTATCATGAACACTAGCACGATCAAGGAGGTAGCATATGTGGAGTGCCACCAAGCTGGAAAGTCTTCTACACAACATGATATGAGTACATGTCCTACTATGCAAATAAAGGTGGCGAGGTTGAACATAGTAGTCCATCCTTTGATTATCGGTCATTGATGTATAACGTGAACAGACGCGAGATCACCCATCGATAATGAAAATGGGAATCAAGGTACTAGAGTGAAATCTAATAAGTGTGAATAGATGTGTTGAGGTCGAACACTTGGAAGAATCCATCGATTAAGGGACATTGATGTATTCCCAAAGCTTTTGATGGCGAGAGAACCTACCACTGATGACTGTAAGTCTCAAGGCACTCAAATGACTCTAGACTCTTATCTCAGATTAGATGATCTGACGTCGATGGGATGGAATCCGATGGAAGGAGGGAATTAAGGAATCCCCCATCAACCAACACGAGGTACTCAGCAACAGTGTATAATGTGGAATAACTCGAACAAGCTGTACATGAACCAGTAATAGTACTGGGAATGACCAACATGCAAAGTCAAGACAACTGAGGAATGGCTGACTCAAGCTTCAACTTTCTTCGAACAAGAGCATAAACGAAAATAGTGATTGAATATAGGGAACATGGACTCGATATGCAAACTGGGACATCTCTGTGACATAGGAGGCATCAATAGAGGCTCCACAGGGACTGGAAGCTTAACGATTTGTTGGAGATGAAATCAGAGTAACAAGTACAGCTCCTAAAGTCAAACTAATAACCCAACCAACGGATGTGATATATAGTGCTATGTTCGAAGGAAACACGACTTGAATGCTGCCAAAGATAACATCTTTTCCTGTCTGGGTTTTTGGTTTTTTGATTTTTTTGGACTTTTTCAGATATTTTGAAAAGCTTGAAAAAGACTAAAAGTGCTTTATCGTTACAAATATAGAAGGAGATGAGTGTTAGGGGACAAACAAACTAGTTCCAAGCATCGGAACATACCTATGCTCAATGCAAGGTAACATGTGCAGGATAACGACACTCAAGGGAAAGTCCCCTCCCAGTAAAAAATGGGGAATCAAGCTGTAAAAGATATGTAAAAATGCTCTGCTTGGATAGACATGAGACAAGCTCAGGCTATATGGATGATAATCAAAGTCAGGGAAGTTGGCATAAGGCTCAATAAGGCAAGAAAAACTCATGATAATGCAATTACAACTAGACATATACAAGGGAGTCCCAAGGGAATGGCCAACATAAATTTCAAGAGGAGTATAAAGCTCTTGCTCAAAGTAATGGTGATACTATACAAAGGATTGCCACACCCTAAAGGAGAAATGTCGGCATGGGCACCAAATGCAATACAAGATCTAACTAGAGTACCCATGTATGGGACAACTCTGCCATTCACATAATGTCACTTCTAAAAGCAACAAGAAGGTTCCGTGACAAGATGGAATGGGTTCATACCTAGGGTTAAGATGAAACGGTCATAAGCCCATGCAAAATGAAAGCGGTTGTGAAAACCTAACCTATATGCCATTTTAGAAATAATAACTGAAATAGGCATGAACGGGTCGAAGACTTGGTCAAACCGCACTCAAAACGGGCTCCTACAACATCAAATTAGTTCAAATGGTCCAAAACGGTGAGAAATGTTCTAAAACTATAGAAAGTGGGTAAAAATTTTAAAATTTTTCTATAAAACAGTGAAAATTTAAAAAATTTCATAAAATTTTGAATTTTTACCCACCATAGTGAATTTGAGTCCAGAACTTCAGAAGCGAATTCTGGGAGCATCGTACGAAGGAATCCCTCCATGTTTGACCCAGGTAAATTCCCTTGCCCCTCTCTTTCATTTTCATGCAAGGGTTTTAAATTTTCATGGTCCAGTTAATATTTTAGGCCATCCCAACTTGGGTGTTTCGGCCCACGCAGATATCGGGCATTTTTCCGCGTATAGGGCTGGCCATACGTGAAAAATTCCACAAAAACCACGTACATACGCAGCTGTTTTGCAAACAGTCCCGTATAGGGCCACAAGCATGGTTTTGATGGGCAAATAATGATAAAAAATTGTGTTTTTTTGTGCAGGATGGAACTAGAGTGGAGAGAGAGGGAACATGGTGATGTTGAGGAAGCTGTTTAGTCTAACCTCATGGTTCAACAAGCAATACAGGCATGTGGCTTATACACTTTTTGGTGTCTTGGCAGCTTGAGGGAAAAACTAATACTACGCCAACTGCTGGTAGATTATTGGGATCCAGAGTCTGAAATTTTTCAGATAGATGGGATGTCACTAAACATTGAGGTTGAGGACATATATTTCATCATAGGTTTGTCCCGACGAGGGGAGGTGGTGAACCTATGATCTCGTGGGCTAGGAGGCGGGTTGACTATAGATGAATACATAGCTGTGTACTGCCTTCCCAATATAGAGAAGGTTTGGAGTCAAATCTTGACAAACACAGTTCAGATTCCGGGCTAAAAGGCATACTCTTGGCATTAGGAATGATTGGAGGTTTGGAATCATTCCACTAGGTCTCACGACCAATGATGTTCTATGCAGTAGAGTGTATGCGGCCTACAATATATGACTAGAGTACTACACTGCTGAGAAACATGAAACAAAATCTCAGTGACTGCAAGATGGGTAAGGTGCGGAACTTTGGGTTTGGCAGCATACTGAGCACATTTGTTTTTGAGTGGGTGTCAGGGCTAAGCCCTAGAGTAGACATTGCTCCACATGGAGTTCGAGATCCAGCTCAACGATGCTGGTCCAATGTCATGTGCAGACTGGGAGGTGGAAGGGTGGCTAACCCCTACCCATCATAGTTATTTCCATGGTGGCGAAGACAGCTCATCGCCATAGATGACTATCCCTATGCATGGATTGACTTCCGCGACCTAGAAATTCCCATACCACTAGGAGCGGCTTATGGAGACATATGTAACGAATCCCAAACCCATTTTTAATTTTTGAATTATTTAATTTTTTTTGTGTTTTTTGTTATATGAAATCAAAAGACATGTTTTTTGTGTGACGACACATAGTGATGCTCTGTCATGTATATGCATATGTAGGACTGCAACATCCATATGGCTTTCCTCGTCATGACGAAGGGGAAGAGGTGATGAGATCATGGGTGCAGATGTGGAGAAGACGCTCCAAAGAATTCACAAGAACTTTGTTCGATTGACACAGAGAGTACCCATGGTGCAAGTTAAGGACTTTCCTAAGGCCATGCTGTGTCAGGTGGTTGGGGTACCACGAGCATGAGTTCAATTATTTTTCCGGCTAGCTAGATCCATGTTGTGCTATCATGATCAACACCCTCCTCCACCTCAGGCTTAGAGACCTGGGTGTCTATTGTTTGTATGACCTTGTAGTATATTTTGGTGGCTCGGAAGCCCCAATTTTGTATATGACACTTATGTATTATGACATCACCTTTTTTTAACTTAATGAAAAATATTTATGATGATCGATTATTATTCTATTGACATGTGTAAAATGTGTTTGTGAAATGCTTATGGTATGTGAAACAAATTCCAATCTAACACATAGTTAGCATATGAATCAACAACTTGATTAAAATTTCTTGGAACATGAATGTATGTTATACTCTCAAATTTCCATTCTAGCAATCTAACATCCAAGAATATTTGTAATAATTTCAGATCCCTAATACAATACAAGCCATTAAGTTGTGAAACCAATAACTATGAATCAAGATGTACCAAAAGAGAATGAATACCATGCGAAATGGAATCACGCAATAACTCAATAACGACACTATATTCAACAACATTGTTTGACGAAAGCCGTAAGCATATGCCTCCTGAAGAAAATACTTGACCCATATGAGTATAGATCACCCAAGCAGTCGAAGCTGAGTTTTGAGTGTGGTGGCTAACACCATCAGCGAATCCTATGTAAACGGAAGACTCCATTGACATCTGGAATAACAAACAAAAGCTAATCAACAAACCCGATCACCATAAGAAAACCTAACTATGGAATGCAAAATTGTACAGTAATATACAAAAATCAGCCCTAGTTGAAGATCATGCATAGTATTTTTTGAGATAGATCCCATTTCTAGGCTCTGCCAAGGCTATCCCTTCATAATCAACCAGCTCATAGGCGCCTTTCTCTAAGACATTCTTAACCACGTAAGGACCATGCCACATGGGATTAAAATTTCCTGCCCCCAAGGGTTCCTTAGCTTGATCCCACAAAAGGACCAAGTCACGTTCACTAAACCTCTGAGGACGGACAGACTTATCATAATGGACCTTAACGTGACGCTTGTTGACCTAAAGAGCCACTAAGGCATCTCAGCGCTACTCATCAAGCTGCTCTAAGTGAATCAAACGCTCTTCCAATGCGAAAGTATCCGATAAAAGCTCCACAACTAGCTTCAAAGAAGGGATTTCGCATTCAACCGATAATACTGACTCCACCCCATGCACAAGCAGATAGGGAGAAAAACTGGTGGTAGTCTTGACCGCAGTTCTATAGGCCGCCACAAAGAAGGATACAACATGATATGCCAATTATTCTTGCTCTCTGTGATGGTTCATTGGAGAATGGACTTAAGTGACTTGTTTACTGCTTCAACCTGTCCATTCACTTGAGGCTAATAAGAAGAGGAGTGTTTTTGCTTGTATCCTAACATGGAAGCCAAATCTTCCATCATTTTGTTCTGAAAGTGCCTACAATGGTCAGCGACAAGCTCTCTCAAAATGCCAAACAGGGTGATAATCCAGTTAAATACGAAATGCACGGCTGTCTCACCATCAGATTTAATTGTGGGCATAGCCTATGCCAATTTCGTGAAGTAATCGATAGCCACAATAATATGATGGTTCCCCCCAGCCGAAGTTGGGTTGCAATCCATAAAATCAAGCCTCCACTTGGTGAGGGCTAACGGTGACAATGGGATGCAAAGGGGAGGGATGTGAGCACATATTATGTGAAAACACCTAGCAAGAGTGGCAGTTCTTGACTGCATTAATGCAATCCTTAAAGATGGATGACCAAAAATAGCTCGCTCTTAAGATTTTTTACGCTATAGAAAGCCCAGATAAATGACTACCACACGCCCCTTCGTGGCAATCATTAAGCACGAACTTATCCTCATCATGAGTTAAACAATGATGTAAAATGGAATCCACCCCATGGAGGTAGAAAGTATCATCCACTATGAGGTAGTTCTTCTCTACGTGACGTAGTCGTTGCCACTCATCCTGTGAGAGGTGAGTAGGGACCTTCAATGTTTGCAAATACATGATAATATCTTCGTACCAAGGGTCTACAGTTGAGATGAGGAATATATGCTCATCGACAAAATAATCTTCATAAACCTCATGTTCATCAAAATTTGGGAAATCTAATCTGAGGTTAGCCAAGATTAACAATTTCTTCGATTTCGCCAAAACGAACTCAAGATCAAACTCTTGCAAAATCATAATCCATTTATTATATTTTCCCCCAATCATCCTTCTAGTGAGGATGAACTGATATGGATTGATGTGAGCTATGACCAAATTTTGGTGAAGGAGAATGTGATGTCTCAAACGATGAACCACATGAATGGTGGATAAGGCTAGCTTCTCCACATGGGAATAATGAAGTTCCTCATCAATAAGGTTCGGCTCAAATAAGATATGACATGCTCATGGAGATCCTCATCCTATTGAACTAATACCATACCAACACTCTCCTGAGACACGACCACATAAATAAAAAAGTCAGTGCTATAGTCTGGTGGACCAAGTAGAGGGGTCATTGCTAAGGCTTTCTTAAGAGAATCGAAAGACTCCTGGGCTTGCCCATCCTAGTAAAAAGGAGTGTCCTTCAATAAACGCATGAAGCCTTTAGTTAAGTTGGAAAAATTGACCATGAACCTTTGCAAAAAGTTTGCCATACCTTGTAAACATTAAAGGTGCCGAATGTTATGTGGGGGAGACAATTGAAGTATTGCATCAACCTTCAAGGGATCAACTCTAGTACCCTCCCTGGATATGATGAATCCCAGTAAACGACCAAATTTCACGCAAAAGATGCACTTATGAGGATTTAAACAAAATTGATAATGATGGCATCTTTCGAACACTAATCGCAAATGGTAAGGATGACACACTCTCAAATGAGAGTGAGTAGCAAGGTCATCCAAATATACTTCGATAATCTTTTTAAGATTGTGAAAGATCAAGGTCATGGCCCGCTGAAATGTAGCTCCGGTGTTTTTAAGTATGAAGGGCATTTTTCGATATGCAAAAGTTCCCCAAGGACAAATAAATGCAGTCTTGTGTTGATCCTCAGGCTTAATTTGTATCTGATTATAACCAGAAAATACATCCATAAAATAAAATACCTCACTTCTCGCACATTTATCCAAAATTTGATCAATAAATGGTGTAGGGAAATTATCTTTAGGACAGACTTGATTTAAATCATGAAAATCAGTGCATATTCGGATCGTTCCCTTCTTCTTATCCACTAGAACAGGATTTGAAACCCATTCCATCAAGGGAACGGGATATATAAAACCAGTTTTGAGAAGTTTTTCTATCTTTTCTTTAATAGCGGGTGCTTTTTTATAATTCACAACATGAAAACATTGTTGAACTAGTTTCACATCCAGATAAGTCTTGATTTCGTGTTCAACAATATGAGGGTCTATACCTAACATTTATTCATATGACCAAGCGAAAATATCACGAAACTCCTTAAACAACTCGGTATACTCTTTAATATCATCGGGGGAACAATCCACCCCAATGTAGACGTTCTTGATCTTACCGGGATCACGAGAAATGTTGATAGGAATCGTTGGTGATAGGTTAGCCATGTTCCCTTCAACCATCTAATCAGGAGAGCTTAATGGGACCACAGGGCTACTAACTTTCTCACTTAGAATCGCCCTAAAGTCATCACACTCTAAACAATCAATCTCAAGAAGGAAATACGATCTATGGTGCAACTATTCCCAAGGATTTTCAATCCTAGACATGGCCTCAAGAATAGCTTCATCTGACAGAAAAATGTCATCAAGGAAGTCATGAGAGTGAGATGAATCTATTTCCCATGCAGGCAGCACATAAGGGTCCTCCTCCTCTGTCCACGAAGAGGAAGGACTAGGCTCTACAACATGATCAATATTCTCTTGATACACCACCATTGTTGCAGGCAATGGAACGTCTGTCTCGACAGGAATACTCGATGTACTTGTTGAAGGAAGAATCCAAGGATACTCCATATGAGTAGTGCAAAAGGATACCGAATTCGACGAGGATGAAGCCCCACCAATACTAGACCCAATCATAAGAATGGGCGTAGGACAACTAAAGGTTCCCATAAGAGAAGGATACATACCCACACCCACATTCTCTGTTGCCAGCTGAGAATGATTGATAATCGGGATAGAAATTCCCGATGATGCATTTACACTCGGATTATGGAATACTTTTGATGAATAGTAATGATCTTCTCATTAAACGAAAAGAAAACCACTTGGAATAGGGAAGATTCTACACCTTGCATATTGTACATCTAGTTCCTACCCAGAAAAATATTGTAGTCAAGGGGTGCATCAACCACCTCGACCTTGATCACGACAGTCTTCCCTCCCAATCGGACCTCTAGAGAAGGAAGTATACCATGTGACTGAAAGGATCTTCCATCAAAATCAGTCAGTACGTTGGCAGACTGAGACAACATGGGATAACCTAAACCCTTCCAACAAGACAAAGACATCACGGAAGAGACAACGCCTTCATCAATAATAGTACGCATGATGGTGTTGTTGAGAGACTCTACATGAATCAAAAGAAACACGTAGTAAGGCAAGCGAGGCTAGATTCCATGAGTTTCAAATTTTATTATGGAAGAAGAGCTATAATCACTAAACCGAAGAGAAGACAACAAGGACTTTCTCTACGAAGGACAAGTCAGAAGCACTTCTAATGCAGACATCGCACAAGGAGTCTGGCCCAAATCCTCGACAACTGAATAGTTCTGGGTGGCTTGAGAATTAGGATTGTGCCCCGAGCGCTTCAAGACTCCCATAGAAATGCAAGGCAGAGCTTTAGGTTTATCCATAGGATTTTCAATTCGCAAAGATCTCTTGAGTGGATCAGGGTCTTTCCCAAGGTCTGGTTGTGATGAACCATAATCTTTTGCATGTGTCACAAGCTTAGTAGATCTCGCCATGTTGATGCAACCGTGACCCCTAGCAGCCTCCGACGGGTTTTGTGTTCCACTAGATGCACAACTAGGATCAACCGTCCTCGAGTTCATATTTTGATTATTAGGTAAAGGATTAGTAAACACAGCTGGGCCCTGTGCTATGAACTTCGAGGTGTCCTCCATACGAGGGCACACATGAGCAAGGTGATCATCCTTACATAACTTACAAGGAAGCTTCACCTTATGCTTAGGCTGCTTGTCTCCCCAGTATTGTTCATGTTCTTGTCATTATTATTACCATTTTCATTTTATTCCCACCCTTACGATTATTCTTTCATTTCTTATTATTCCTTCCAGGCTGCTGGTTGCCTTTCAGGTTCAACGTTTGCACTAAAAGCACATTTGCGGATTGGGTAGGTTGACACAAAGCCGTGGCTTGTCCCAATGCAGGCTGGTTGAGCGATAACTGGATCACTTGTTTCATAACCGAGTCTATAGGCTTGGTACTTGTGGAGCCAACATTACCATCGCCATGTGGCCCAGGTTTAATCTCGAGGTCAAAATTGGATCTTGGAGCATTCGGGATAATCTCATACAAGAGTCAAGATTGAGCATAGATCAAATCCACTCTTGTGCCCTAAAAATAGATTGGTCCTCATTTTGAACTTCGGACGTAGAGACATCCTTCGTAATGTAAGGTAAAAATGACTTGATGAACCACTTTAGAAGAAACTATGGTGGTATAAAGGCTTTAATTAATCATTTTCGTCTACGCCACTCTTGAATATGATCCGAAATATGCATGGCTTTATCTTTCTGGAAGGTCGACGAGAGTTCGGTATTGACATCGTAACGTACAGGTAGCTGGAAATGATTAAGAAAATTCATGGCAAGGTCATCAAATGTAGTATAGGTCTCCCTTGGTAACTCTATATACCATTTTACCGCAGGACCTATGAGGGTACGTTGAAATAGCCTCAAATGGATGGATTCATCGTGTAAGGAATTAGAAGAGCACCAAAGGTCGAACGTTGTGAAATTATTACCAGGATCTTCACGAGCTTTACCTTCAAACTTGGGAATGTCCGAAGGAAGCTTGGTACTGATTGCCGGCCATGCCGGATCATGAGACACATGATCATTTGTTAATATCGACAAATTAGGTAGGTTCAAGGTTGCAAGGAAAGGGAGCCTAGGTTGAGCTGGTCGATGCCACACTCCCTGACATGACTGATTTGGATAAGGCTGATTGCTATACATACCATGGCCTTTTCTAGTGGGATAATAACCTCCTCCCATATGACCCATGAAGGGCTGCATGAAATCATTGTAATGCATAGTACCTTGATTATGAGGTGCTACAAATCCATAGTTAGAAGAGTAAGTGGGTTGTTGATACCTGTACCCATATGGTTGATAGTTTTATCCATAATATGGTCCATAAGAAGGTCCATGGGAAGCTCCATAGGCTAGACCATGAGTTGGTCCACAAGATGTTCCATAAGATGGACCATGAGATGGTCCATATCTAGTTATATGGGAAGCTCCGTGAGCTGGACCATGAGATGGTCCACGAGATACTCCATGAGACAATACAAAAGTAGGTACATGACCTGCTGACACAGAAGGACTAACTTGTCCTTGTGATACTACAGTGTTAGTAGACGTAGGACGGACATGGCTTATAGTCAAACTTCGGCCTGAAGGACCACTAGAGTTAGGAAGAGGACGTGTCAAAAGGGAATTTGAAGGAATAGGTTGAGAAGATGATGGAATATGCGAAGGAATATAGCTTGTACCTCCAATATTCACATGTATCAGCTTAGGCCCCCGAAGAGGAATACTAGTGCTAGGTTTGGGCTATGTGTGTGAAGGAATTTCCACCACAGGAGTGGATGGTGCAATGTGACTACTATCATCAAACCTCTTCGCATGGAAAGGAATGCAAGTGCCCCCAGGCACAGTACCAGGGTTACCAATCGGCTCGATATGAGGTACTAGTCCGAGACCGGGAATATCAGGCATGCCATATCTAATGTGTCCAGTGCTGGTAGGTGCATGGCGAGTCTCTTCACCTGGATAGTATAACAAATACCACGAGTCAGAGCTAATGTAATCAGAAAACTGTAATAAATCATCTTGTGACGGTCCAGTCCCATAAGGACCAGACTCAGGAGAAGTTCCATATGTGCTTGAAGGTTCAACTTCCACCACTAGAGGCAGGGAAGGGGGAAGCTCCGGGACCTCAGGCCCATGATGACTCATGGTGAGATATCTGTGTGAATAAAAGTGATGACTAGTCTTCCCGGATTGTCTACTTCTCTCTCCAAAGGGAGGAGCAGACGAAGAATGTAGAAGACCTACTAAACGATGAGAGCGACAGGGAGCCGCACCTTGATCCACAATGACTCAACAAAAAGAAAAGCATTAGAGGAAATTTCAACTCAAAATTGGCCTTTTAACTCTAATTCAAATTCCATGTCATCATGTGTTAGCCAATGAAATTGGTTTAAATTTGAAATACTGTATATGACTTAAACACTTTTTTAATATAAATTTGGGGATAGGTGTCATAAAAAAATTACTTTTTTTGTTTGTATTTTCGACATATCTCCTCGTGTTATTACTCAAATTTTCATTAGGAGAGTTTGTTGGATGCGGAATTAAATTCTGCATCCAACGAGTACCCACTCAGCATAGTTTTGACAGACCCCACTATCCCAAAAACAAGAAACAACTGAAAATAAAAATTTGAGTAAAAACACGGGGACATATGTCGAAAATACAAACAAAAAGTAGTTTTTTTCTTTTTTTTCCTGCAAAATTAATAAATATTATTTTATTATTTTAAGTATTATTTTATTAATTTTTTTTAGGATTTCCATTTTGAGTTGAAATTTCCTCTAATGACTCGATTTATCTACGCAACCCTAAGCAGACTAGCGTGCACATAGAATACACCTAAGAAAATCTAAAGCTAAACAATAAGCAAAACAAGGGTAAGCTAAGTGAGCTCCCGAATGAAGCAGGTATGTCTCGCCTAGGAGAGGCTTGAGACTCCCATACACAACAAGTGGAGGTTCATAACCAATTATAGTGGCCCTCATCTTTAACGCATATAGCGACTGTGCTGTCTGACCCCTACCTGGCCAGGACACCTGCAGAACAACCTCTGCAAATACCCCCTTGATAACCTCGGGAAGGAAACTAAGGTCACCTCAATATTTTTAGTAAATATTTTTGTTATAAAAATATAAATATAGAAATATTAAAATTGTGTAAAATCTATACATAAATTCAAAACCTTTGAATATTCCATAACATCATATATTAAACCTTTTAATATACATCATTCTAATAATTTTGTTTTAATAGAATTCCAATACAAGACATAACAATACAATACAAGACAGATAAAAAATTAAAAATATAAAACATTTATAATGTTTGTGACTTCACTCACGATCAAGTGACTTTGGTAAAAATTAGGGGTTCCTTCATGAGGAAGGCATCACATGAGTCTTCACAATGGAATCCATAGTCTCGTTCCACTTAAACCATCTGCTGCTCAACCCGCATTGCCATCTCTGGTTCTGCACTATATTACTAGTCCTCTCCCTTTCTTTCACATGTGAAATCCGGAACTCCCAATCATTTGTGCTATACGTGTCAGTCTCTTTGTAGCGGATGTACATAGGATAAAGAGACTGATTGTGCCATTAGTAGGAATATAAGGCAGTTTTTGAGACTGATTGTGCCATTAGTACAAATATAAGGCAATTTTTGAAACAACAACATTGTTCAAAAACTGGGTACATGGGCTATTCAAATCAGATTTAGGCTTAAATTGGAATTTATCGCATATATATCTCACAAAAATAGATCCCTCCTCGCATGTTTTTCCATATTTGAAACAGAAACATGATTTGGTGGATTCTCTCGACATATCCAAAATAGTTCCTCCTGAAAACTTTTCAAAACAGATTTTTCCCACAGCAAGAAGTGGCTGTCCAAGAGACTTACATAAACATGTGACTAAAAGTTTGAATATGATATTCCTTGGCTGTGGCGATAATAGAGCAAACTCGACGTTCCCTGGCCCATGCAACGCCATGCACAGCTTCCTCTAATTCACGGCGTATATCAAGTTTCCCAGATTCACTAAGTAGCGTAATTGAAGAGATCCTTGGGGAGTTTTTGAAACTTTGAATGTTTGTTCCCATCATCCTTATAATTTCTGAAATATGAAATAGCAATACATAGAACTCATAACTCCCTCTGAAAAATGGACGAGGCCGAGATCTTTGGCATGGTCCATTCCATTTGGAATCTTTTCGTTTGTACTGGATCGAAGTTTTGCATACACAACTTAACTTGGCAATGCAATGTATTTTTGGTAGCAGATTGATATTTTATAAATTTCTATGTATTTTTTTTATTACTTATTGCTGTTTATATAGTAGGTGTTTCAAAATATACTTTGGTTTTGTTATTATTTTAATGGAAAAAAAATTATTGCGTCGAGAGGCGCTGTACAGTTTAGTATGGTGAGATCTTGTAACGTTATGTCGATTATAAATAATGAAAAAAATAGAAAATTAAAAATAAAAACAACTATATAAACACCAAGAAGTATGAATTCATGTGTTGCTTTCATCGGTTCAATATTTTTCTAGAATTGGATTTGGTGTTTGTTAACCCAGTAGGACGAGTTCGAATCCCTGCAATGGATAGAGGACCTACGCCTGGCGTTCCTGCGGCCCAAGATATCAATCTCCCGCAGCTTTTGATTGTTCTTGTCGCCATACTGGTCACAATAGTTATGTTCTCCCTCTATTGCTTCAATGCAAAAGGAATTTATCTCTCTTTCTAAATTCATTGGCCGTGCTTTTCTGATCATGCAGTTCTGTATGAAGTTCTAAATTTATAATAGAAACTACAATTCTGCCTAAATCACTCTTCTAAGGATTCTGTTAAACCTTAATTTGATCAATTTTTCATTGTTACGTGGATGCATATTTGATTAGGATGTACATTGTACGCTGGTAAGTGTATTTTATAATAGCTTTATTAGGTATCTTTTTATAATTTGCAATACTACGGCCGTAAATAAAATATGGGTTAGAAAAACAACACAAGGGGACATGGCTATATATAGGACACACCAAAGCTGATGGCTCCTTGAATGCAATTCTAAAAGAATTTTGCACCTCGAGATATTTGATCCCTTTCGTCGCTTGATAGAGCCCAGGATTTGGATCTATGCTGGTTTACTTTCAATTAATGGCCAACAAAATCTACAACATAATTAAATAGAAGTAAAAAGTAGATATTTATAGCCTATCTTTACATGAGGAACCTTACATAAAGTTACAACATCTCCTTCATAATTGGAAATAACATCTCCCTCATAATATTTATAGTCGACATATACATGAGGAACGTTACATGATCTCCTCCATACTAAGCTGCCTCTGGGCGCAATCAAAATTTAAATTTAATAATTACTATTTCAATTATTAAAAATTATTATACTATAATAATTTAAATTTTAAAATATTATTTTCTTGGTACATAAGCTTTATAAACCTTTACATAATATAAATACTTAAAATAATATAAATACCTTTACAAACATTACTTCTTATTTTCGTTTAAGAAATAATTTTTTACTCTTATATTAGTGATAAAGTTCTAAATATAGTTTATTTTAAATATCATGCATTAAGTAAAAAAATGTAATACCATTTTTTTCAAAGAAATGTATTGATCTCTGCGATTTTTCATGGGCCGATTTTGATCCCACCCTAAATGTGCATTTGATCTTGGTAATTTGAGGAGCGGAGGATTCCACATCGATCTAAACGAAGGTTGGAAGGCGATCTTGAACACTTATATCAGGTGCACACTTTTCTTATATTTTTTTAATACATATCTACTGCTCATATATTTCTTTTTGTTCACAAGTGTGAATAATTCACCGCATCTACCAAAGATTGTAAAAGGTAGACTTAGTACAGTTACACTAAAAATCCTTTATTAGTATATAGAGTCATTAGAGAAATGTAGAGAAGAAAGAGAAGCTAAGCTACAAACATAGTTAGAAGCCATGCCGGAAAATAAATTTACATCTCTTGAAGACAAGATCCAAAAACAAATAGAAAATAAAATAAAACTATTGGAAAATAAAATGGAGACAATGGAAATTAGATTACAAGCAATATAAAAACAAAGTCAAGATATGAACCAAAAATCCCAACAAGGAGATGTTGATACTTTAGAAAGTCTTAAAATGAAGGACATAATTAACGAACTAGAATAAAAAGTTAATAACAATTTCACCCTAAATAGTGTGGCACGTAAATCATATATTAAACTTATTAAAGAGGAAATGAAAAAATTGATAGAATTAGACCATGAGCATAACAAAAGGGCCTTGAACCTTATATTATTTTGTTTTAAAGAGGAGGTAGATGAGGATACATTAGCCATAGTCGAAAAAGAATTAAATAATAGATTACAAGTTGAAACAACATCTCTCACTGAAGCAACAAGGATGGGAAAATTAACTGAGAATAAATGAAGGATGACTCGGATAAAGGTGAGCTCTATTGACCATAAGTATGCCATACTTAGTAAAACATGAAGTCTAAAAGGAACGAGAATATTTATAAATGAATATCTCATTCCAGAAGATCAAGTAGAATTAAGAAAGGAGGTTCAAAAGGTAAAAGAATTTAGGAAGGAAGGAAAGTGGGTAATAATCGGAAATAGAAAAGTCGTTATTCGAGACAGAAACCAAAAAGATAGTGATAATTAGAAATTCAACATGCTCCATATTCTTTCTTGGAACTGTCGGGGCTTTTCATGGAACAAAGGCCCCAAGCTAAGTTGGATCTCCAATGAAGTTGATATTATACTGTTAGTTGAAACTTGGGAGCATGAAGAATCTAAGGTCCCTAACATAGATGGATTTGTACTATGGTCAACTTGGAACAAGCGATCCTATCGTAGAGGCATTAGGGGTATAACTTGTTACATTAGGAAGAACATCTCCCCCCATGCTAGGCTTTATAAAAAAGTGACCCTTGCAACCAATATATTTGGATAGAGATTACTCACATTAATGATAAAAAAACCTACATAGCAATATATTATTTTTCCCTTATTAATTCTAACTTTTATAAGAAAAACAATTTAGATAAAAATTGTCTTTACAATGGGTTAGAGAATGATATTTCTAGCCTAATAAATGAAGGTAATATCCTCTTAATGGGTGACGTTAATGCTCGAACTTCAAGCAACCAAGCTATTCTTCTGAGTAATCATTCCAACCCTAATGCTCTTTGGTTAGACAAAGACCTTACTCTAGATGGAATGTACAAAAGAAGCTTTGAAGATATAGGGGAAAATTTGTTCGAGTTTGAGCTAGTCAAGCTCTGCAGTGCTCAGGATATCATAATTTGCAACAGTCTAAAGAAGTGGCCCAATTCTAGCCAGATGACCTGTTTCCATTGGCTTGGTACCAGGATGGTAGACTATATTATTTCCAATATCCCTTTATACAATGAAATAATAAATTTTGACATCTTAAACGACCACGAGTTTGACTCAGATTATAGACCTTTAATTGTAACTCTCAATTTTTTCATGAATAGAGATCCCTTAGAGGATAATCCTCATAGCCAAAAAAAGTTGATCTTTGATACAAATAAACAAGATTTTTTTTTTAAATGAATTAAAAAATAATTTGCATCCCTTATCAAGCATAGACAACATCGAATACCTCTACCATAATTTTACTACAACCCTTTCTTATTCTATTAACAAGTTCTCAATTGAAGTTTCAAGTAACAAAAGAAATAGCAAAACCAACCCTTGGTATGATAACGATTGTAAAAGGGAGAGGAGAGAAATTAAATAAGCTCTTGATGAAGCTCGTAAATTTGACAAGATAAAAATATAAAAATCCCTAACTAAAAGGAAACAAATGCAATATATTCATAAAAGATAAGAAAATCTCTTGCACCTCTCTAAGGTGGCTCCTAAGAAATTCTGGAGGCAGATTTTAATTAGACAAACTAAAGATAATAATATAATTGCTTTGCACAACTGGAAATCCTACCTTAAAAATATTTATGAATCCCCACATGTCATAGATAATTTTGAAACCCTACCTATAACGAAAGAATTTTTCTCATTAGAAGACATAGATTTTGGGGTTAAGTTTCTGGAAAATGGAAAAGCTAAGGACATTGAAGGTTACCAGGAAGAAATATTAAAACTTGGAGGTCCTGTCCTCATCCCTCACTTCCATAAGCTATTCAATCAAGCAGTCAAACAAGGGTTCCCTAAACCATGGACTCAGAGTCTCCTTATCCCTATTTTTAAAAGTGGGGATACAAATAACCCCTCTAATTATCTGACAATTATGATTAGCCCTCTCTTAGCCAAGTTATATGGTGTTATTTTGGAAAAGAAGCTCAGCATATGGCTTGAAAGTGAAGGTAAGTGGTCTAAAGGCCAAACAGGTTTTAGAAGGCATCACTAAAAAATGGACCACCTAGTTATTCTCATGATCATTGTGGAGGAATGTCATAATGATAAATCCAATCTCTTTTTTTGCTTTATGGACTTTAGAAAGGCTTTCGATACGATACCTAGAAATAACCTATGGAATATATTAGAAGACCTAAAGGTTCCTTTCGAGTTGAGAGATGCCGCAATAAGGTTATACAAGAATGTCATTGCCAAGTTTAAGAGAAATGAGGGACGGTCAAAAGATATTAAGTGTAATATCAGATTTAAACAAGCTTTCCCCCTCTCCCCTACCCTTTTTGGCATTTACATCGATAAGCTAGAAGGTTTTTTAGAGTAAGGATGTTGTGCTGGCACGATATTAGCTGGAATAGTCATCATCATTCTTCTCTATGCTGACGATATTGTTTCTTTTGTCCAGGTTCCCATCTGATCTTGATAAGCAGCTAAGAGTTCTTAAGGATTTTTTCTCTACCATGGGTATGCCTGTTAATACTGACAAAAGAAAAGTTATGATTATCAAATCCAAGAATGACCCTTACGCTAATTTTGTGTATGACAATAACAGCTTGAAGGAAGTTTCTTCTTACAAATAATTAGGAATTGATATTCATCACAATATCAACTGGAAATATAGCATTACGAAAAGGATTAATGGAGGGTGGAAAGCTTATTTTGGTCTCAAAAATAATTGTAAATCAACAAACCTTGTGATGTGGGATAAAAAGAAGCTCCTTTTTGAAACTTTAGTCACTCATGTTATCTTGTATGGGTGTGAATTTTGGGGGTGCAACATCTCTAGAGAATCCTGGAGGAATATTGAGAAAATCCAGAAGTTTTTTATAAAGTATAACCTCAAAATTAAAAGCAATACACCCTACCCTATTCTCCTTATAGAAGTGGGTCTTTCCCCTATCGAAATCCTCACTATGAATAGGCTCCTGTTATACAAGCACAAAATCAATAACATGGGAGACCATAGACTTCCTAAGCTATCTTTAATTTCCAGCCAAAATCACCTAAGGCTCAAGCGAGGTTGGTATAAAGATACCAGGGCTTGGTTAAACCATTGGGAGATCGCCGAAACTATTGCATTCCAAAATATTTTACTTCTAAGTTTAAAGAGAAAATGTGGTGTGAGAAAGATTTAGAGGCTAAATAAAAATTAAGATATTATAAAGAGGTCATCAACCCTACTCTAGAAGATAAAAAATATCTCTCTGTTTTAACTAGTTCAAAGAAAAAAGTTAATATAGCCAAGATAATAATGAACTCTCATGAGCTCCATAGTCAAACAGGTCCTTGGGAAGTTCCTAAAACAACATGGGTAGAAAGGATATTCTATCTCTGTGAGAATATGAACATTGAGGATGAAAATCACTTCCTCTTAGAGTTCCTTACATACACCCACATTAGATATTAGTTTCTTAATCTTTGTTGAAATAGCGACCTTCCTAGCCTTTTAACTTGTCAAAATTATAGTGAGCTCGGGATGCTTCTGTCCAAGCTCTTTGACCATAGAAATAAAATTTTAAAACAAACTAAATAATACGTTTCTTTAGGTCTAATAGACAAAAGTTTGGTCTCAGGGGACGTTAACCACCACCACCATCATTATTATTATAGATATATGACCAATTTTAATAAATAATATATTGAATTGTTAATGAATATAATGAATAGATTGGTTACAAAGCTTCTAACCTAGTTTATTTTGGACATCATCTTTTCAATGAGAAAATGTCATTAACTGCATTTTTTCTCAAGACATCTAAATCACATTTCTTAATGCAACAAACATTACATTTTTAATGGAATTTGGCTAAATGTTTTATGATATGATTTTTTTCTTGTCATTTTTGTCGAAATCCAATGATATGGATTCTAGGATTTTGGTGAAAACATGTTTTTTTATCGTTCAAAGTATATATATATTTTTATTGTGAAAATGGATTCAATACTCTCAAAAACTCTTTGACATAAGCAATTATAACAACCTATATCTTTGAATAATTTTAGCTATATTCTAACGAAAAAAAATGGACCAAAAGGTAGAACGTTAAGTCTATTCTCATTTGATGAAGAAAAAAACATTATAAATAATATGACCATAGTTCACATAAATTTATTTCTGGAAAATAACATCATATTTCCATTTTAAAAATGAAATGCACACTTCCCAATTCAAATGGTTATAACCAATGGTCACAGGTAGTAGAATTTCTCACAAGTTGTAGGTTCATTGATAGGTCGTCGCCAGATAAGAGGTTCACATCAACTCTTGGTGACTTGCACCAGAATTGGTCAGCTCTGGGATCACGTTAGACCCAAATCCCTTGTCGATCAGACTTTTGGTTGGCTCAATTAACCTTAGTGGGCCACACCCATATTTTTAGTGTTGGTGTTTGTAGCATTGGGATGTCTCATCCTCAAGTCGAGCCGAACAAGAAATAATATGAAATTATTATTATATATTAAATGTGCAAGTCATCCCCAAAAAATGTGGAAAATTCAATCATCGATCAAGTATAAATAGAGAGGGCCTCTTTCTCATTCTTACACCAAGAAATCTGCTCAAGTACGCTCCATAAGTGCACAGGAGAGGAAAATACAGGCCATAAGAAGACTATTATGTTGGATTTTCTATCTTTGGATTATTCTTATATATGATATACTTGTATCTTGAATTATATGCCCGAATAAAAAAGGTCGGATGGTTTTTTCCCGAGGTTTGGTTTTCCAAGAATAAAATCTTTTTGTCTCTTTATTTCTATTCATGGTTATTATTTGAGTGATCTTTATTTGTTTCTGTTGCATATAATTGAAATTATACTGCTATATCAAAAAATCTAACATTTAGAGCCTATGTTATACTCGACGTGACTCATTTTAGTGTTCCGCTAGGGCCGTAGGTCACACACAATATTTTAGGGGTTATACTGTAGGCCTCAGGGTTTCACAAGGCTAAGTTAATATGGGGCTTCTAATGCCATTTGGAATTAACTCACCTATTTTATTCATTGTGGTGAATCCATTGTGAGTTATTTACCTTCTCCCTATTACACATGGACACAAAATCCTATTTTCCTTTAGAGTGGTCAAGGGGTGGGAGGGTGAACCCCATTGTTGGGGTGGACACCATTATTACAGAATCTTAGATGCACACTAGTCCAAAGGCAATGGAATCAACAAAATCAATAAAGTTCAGGAAGTAATTCATAGATTGGAATTCATGGAATTATCAAACCTGATAGTGTGGGCATAGGTTTGTAAACTTAGAAGCAAAGTAGTGGAAATTAAATGTGAGAACTTCATCTTAAAGCATCAATGCAATGATTCCAAGATAGGAAATTATTCGCCCTCCAGAGTATTTCCATAATGTGGAAATCCTAAATATAAAGAAAAATGAAGATGAAATTCATTCCCAACAGGTCTTATTCAAGCAAGACGATGAGCCAATAGGACGTTCCTTGGTTTTTCATGAACACTTGTTTTATAGTTAATAACAACTCATTCTTGTAAATGGGTGGCTGGGTGTAAATACATGAGTTGGTAACAACTCATTATTGGGAATGGGTAGATTATGTTAAATTATTGTGCCATTGATATTCAATCAATGAGTGCAATTTAATTGTTGTATTATTATGTAGTGTAATGGAATGAATAACACACACTGACCAAGACAAATTTCACAGAAAATGGATAATAATTGCTCAGTATAATTACAGTATAAACTTCATTAATCCTAGCAGTATACAATAGTGTTACATAAAGGAGAATTCAAATAATGTGGATATGATTCGAAACTACAAACTCAATCTGACTGCATGGCTAACTAGAAGTGTCTAAATCACTATCGGAGTTCACTAGTCTAACTCCAGATGTCTAATTCAGTCTCTCAATTAGTTATAATTAGTTAAGCCAGTTAAATTGATGTGGTAGGTGAGAAGTAGGTGAGGATAGACGCCTACCCACATGAAACTATGCAAGATTGGTGCTAACTGAACTAGAGGACATCTAATTGAATGTAACTAGAGCATAACTTAGCTTGACTAGTTACCAACTACCAACAACTGAAGGAGGTTGGTGGTGGCATTCCTAGTGGCTCCTAAATTTTAGGGATTGGTCTCAGAGGTACATAAAATGATGCATGGAGGTGCAGTTAGTTTCATTTAACCTCTATATGTGTCCCCCACACTCTAGTGACTGGTACTAGTGGCACCAATAGCCCAATTGGACCCAATGGTGCTAGTGGACCCAATATTAATTAATGAATCCTAAGTTAGGAAAATATATTCTAATAGATAATTATGGACAAGGGAGGATTATACATCCTAACAGATTATTCCCATTGTATTCCAATAGCACTTGATGGTTGACAATTTTTTTATATTATGATTTCAAATTTGTATAGGACTTCTTACATAATCCTCTTGTAAGAATAAAAAACTGCATTTAAGGGCCTAGAAGTGAGTGGTGAAGGCTCACTTGGCCGGCTTGGGTAGATTTGGTAAAGGGAATAAATATATCTTTGGATAGTGTTTTCCAAATTCATGAGTTCTATTGTGTATCCATGATTTATGATTCACTAATATTGTTGCTATGGTTATTCATTTTATTACTTTTCTCTTACATTATATCCTCATTGATAATAACATAGGAAACTCTCAATTCTTAGGTCCAAGTGGTAAGACGGAGAAATAACACACAACTTATGCAAAGGTTGAAGAAATTATTTATTCAAAATTTTTAGATTAATGTACTAGGTGAGCTAGAGAGCTAAATGGGAAAATGAGGGGTCTCTTTTCACCTCTTGACCCCATGTAGACATGGGTCTCTTTTCTTCAGGATACATTGGGCGTCCAATTCCACACTAGATCTTCCTCCATTTTTGGATATTGGGAGATAGATTGTTGTCCTTTCAAGCTAAGTAGAATCTCTTTTCACTTCCCAATTTTATCTTCCTTAATGTTGATGTTATAAGGACATAAGTTGCAGAGCTCAATCAATCATGGGAGTAGGTTTTGATAGCTTAGAAGGCTTGCAAATGGGTGGTCATCAGATATCTTGGGGGAATTATAAAAAAAATCCTCCCCTAGGGTGGATCTTGTAAGTTTAAACCTATAAAAAGAATAAATAAAAGAATACAAATTCTTAATCCAAATAGATATTACACAATGACACACACATAGTACACAAAGATTTAGGTTGGAAACCCTTAAAGGAAAACAAAACAAAACTTAGAGTAGCACCTCTATTCTTCTCATTGTGTTGCGTAACCATTTACAATACAATATTTAGTTATTTCAGAATACCCAAAAACCTAATCCATTAACCTATTTTAAAAATAGACCCCATTCCCTTAGCCGAGATTAAATTGATTTTTTTTAGAAAAACCCAAAAATAGCCCATCAATTCAGCATTTGCCTTCAGCTCATAACAACAAGGGGGTATTGCCACTTGTTGTTGTTCACTTCATGGATAAGGGGAGGCACCAACGCCACCCCTATGAACCCCCCTAATCCAATTCCATGCACAATTCCCGATGTATATGGAAGCACGCTAGATAAAGGTGGATCATAAGGTCATGCACCCCACACCCACATGCAACGAATATAACACATACCCAACATTCTCCCACCTATTTTCTATGCATGACGGTGTTCCACATACAAATAGGGTCACAAGTTTAGGGCAATAATTCCCGTAGATTTTCTACACCAATAAAAATTCCTATTACTGAAAGACTTCACTAATGAGTCTATAGCATTCTTTCAAGGTGTCAACCTTCCTTGCAAAACCTTCTTGTATTCAATCATATCTCTCACAAAGTGTTACTACACACCAATATACTTCATTTTAGCATGATAAGAAAGATTCTTTGTGTTGAGAAAATGTTTTCATTGATGTCAATAGAGTCAAGAGGATTGTTGATGCCAAGACATGAAGAAAGTGTCATTGATGTCAAAATGGTTGTTGGTGTCACATATGGTCGATGATGTGGAAAAAATGTAGTAAAATAAATGTGTGATAGCACCGTCTCTACCATCACTTTTGATCCAGTACCAAAAGTATACTTTGATCAATGAAAGTATCAATCCAAATGAAGGATAGGAAATCCTATTGTGTAAGGAATAGGCTCCAAGTGCCAAATCATTAGTTGCATCCCCACAAATGTCCAAAGCTACTCAATTTACAAGTTTTCACTATTCCTATAAGAACCTATGTGTAACATATTTGAAGGATCTTTAAAATCATTTTAATACCAAAGAGATGAGGCTGACTGAGAAAGAATTTGGTAATTTTTCCCTCTAAGTTTCCACATTAGATCAACATCACTTGCACTTCAATTTTTTTAAATATGGCACTAAGTTTTCTTGCATTGGAGGGAGAAGGTAATAGTTAAAAATGTGGAGCATTTACTGGGAAGAGAAGGCGTGTTGATGTTGGGATATTATAAACCCACTCCATACTTAGGATAAAAATATTTAATCATTATTGATTAGTTTCCTACCTACTATCCTAGATAGTTGGCATCCACTTGCACCACTTGGTCAACAATTTCCATATATACCCAGAAGCACCTTTATCCTGATTCTAGTTAGATCCCGCCAACTTTATTGACTGCCAGATTTAGTAACTGTGTCTTCCTGCAGATTTTGTCTTTATCCTGCTTTATTTTAGCTTTTTAGTAGATAAGGTAAAGCAGTCAACTAGGAAACTACTATCTTTTGTTTCCAACCCATCCTCCATGATTTTCTCTCTAGATTCGAGGATTAACATGTTTTTTAATCACTCATGACAAATAAATCATGCTTTAGATAATTTGTGAGGTCCTTGATAGAGTTGAAAAGTTTTTAAGTGTAATACCCCATTTAGATATATGAAAAAATATCATTATAAATATAAATGATGAGTTGATACAAAGGTACAATGGTTAGGTATCTGTGTAAACTAGCATGACATGATTCATATATGAGGACATAAAATTAAAGGTAGTTATAGTCCCAATACTACAACATGGGAGGACACATTGGTAATATGTAAATGGTATCCATACTTATTCTAGAACTTCAGGACGAAGTTTCCTGAAGTGGGGTTGTATGTAACACCTTGTTTTTCATGACACTTTTTGAGATTATTACAACTAGTATTTGAGAGAATTCTATGACGAATGGCCCGACTATTTATTATTTTGAGATGTAAAGGTTTGTACGGACGTAATTGTGAGGGAATCCAGTTTCATATGACACAAACATGTGTGAAACAATTAACTACTCATGAAATATGACCTAAGAAGAATGATCTGGCATATGGATTATATGATGAGTAAATTATGATTATGAAAATGGTGTCGATATTTGGTTAATTATGAATGCAATTATATTATGATTTTAATTGTGAATGAAAAATCATGTGAAGTTATCAACAAATATTTAAAATTGTATAATTTTGAATGATTGACAAAAGTTATGTAGCATGTACTTTAATGGTTTGTCGAGTGTGATAGGAAAGTCAAGTACATGAACCGCAAGAAAGCATCAGTATGCAAAGGCTCTAGCTAAGTCGATGACTATGAAATGTGGTATCAATATTGTTTATGATATGATTAAATTGTGATTTGTTTGATGCACTAGCATGCATGGAATCTAGACGAGTAAAAAAACCTCAACAATGGAGATCGATGGATATTTATGTTATAAAAATTATTTATGAGATTTGATGCATAAGTTGTTATATGTGCAGGTGATGGGATACAAATTTCAATCAAACCACATCAAGTGATGGGCTTGAGAAATTATATGTGTAAGTCTAGCAAACAAACGAAGTGATGAGCTTTGAATAGAGTGAGGAAAACTCCAGCTCATCAGATCCGCGTTTCGTGAAGGTAGGCCACGATTTGGTCGCTCACAAAGATTATACTGAGAGCGCACAATAAGGATTCGACCTTATTCCCTAGGAACCTACCGACTCTTCACAAAGTAGGCGAACTGAGGTAACATTGGCTCAATCGTCATAACCAACTTCCCGCCTATGGGAATTATCGGAAGGACATGCGAGAATCATAACACCTTGATAATCTCAGTCGCGGTGAGAATGCAACAGTAATCAACATCACTAACACAAAAATACTAATTAAATAAAAAATACTAATAGGAAATTGAACTAAAACAAAAATACTAACTAATCTAAAAAGAATCACTAAAAAGTGGGTGGGTAATTAAAATAAATAAATTAAGTAAACTAAAGAGTATATTGAGGTGATTCATGTAATGCATTGTTATTAACGGAAATGTTAATAAAAACCAAGAGAAAGGAAGAAAGGATCTTCTTATGGTGGCTCTATCACAGTTTTTAGCCCGAACCAATTTAGTGGCTCTGAGGCGATTGTGGAAGAGTGTGGTTCAATACAACATGAATAGGGTTGGGAGCCCCCCAACAACATCCTGGCATTGTATTTCCATTGCTAGCCACGTATTGTTAGCCTTATTGAGCTCAGGGTCCTGGGGGAAGGAGAGTACTCGTCAGGGAATGGAAGAGAGGAAAATGATGGGTTCACTATGATTGACAATCTGAATGGACCGTGCAACGAAATTTTCAGCAGCAAACAAGTCTTGGAGTAGTAGAAAATCTTGGTGAGTTCGCAGGAGCTTGCAGAGAAGGTTTCATCAAGAAAAGATAGCCTCGTCACCAATAACAATTCTCGACATATTAACATGTCAGACTTATTTTAGTTTTTGTGTTATCAAATTATGTTTTTATTACTACAAATTGAAATGACGATATGGAGATTTAATTTACTGAATGTTATTTAGATTATGGACATATCATAATCTGGTATTTAAATTCATAGATATGTTAATTTTTGTATTTGCTTGAAACAAAGAAAAGAGAAAAGTGCTCTTAAACTTAGCATTTTTTAGATCTAGATTTATTTATATGCATGCATATTAGTTGTTTTTGTCGGACTCATTAGAAAGAGGTTACACACTGTATCATAGCCAAGTTCAAAACCTTGGTCCTAAGGGCTCCCACACTCCATAGAAATAGTTTATTAATTATTTTCCATTAATCCAAGAGAGTACTAAAGTTAGATTTTGTTTTTTCGAGAACAAGGACCCAAAGCTCACCATTGCAGGGAGTTAAAATTGTTATAGGCGAATGTTTTCATTTATGGATCTGTTGTTGGTAAATTAAATAAATTTCAGTTATTAGCATCCTTAAATAAATATTACTGTATATTTAGGTGTGAAATAGACCCATTAACATGTCTATCAAAATGTACATGATAACGTGTCATCGATACGATTCCAAAATAATAGTCAAAATGATATATAGACCAGAAGTGCTAAGTCCTTATGAACCGATTTGGCCTATACAGTTTTGGCAACCATAAAACCCTTTGGCCGTATAGATCCTTATACTCCAATATCCGGATCAAGCATTTGTAGTGTAACGATATTATGGATGCATGGATGCATACAACCTCCGGAATTAAAAGTGTCATGAACCCATTGTGAGAGTATGAGATAGGAATCCTAACCCTTGGATTAAAAACAATTTTAATCCAATCGTTAGGATGCCTGCCTACATTGAATGCTCTGTAGCAGGCTGAGTAATTATCGTCGATATACCTCTTGTTGAAATTATAAATAATACTATTCATGGAGGTACAAATGTGGCTTAAATATGCTTGTATATAATGAATGCTTGTTAAAGGTAATTGGTAAATCCTTAATTCATTGATGGGATATAAATCCGCAAGATTTGGCAAACTTCGACATCCCCCGACCCATGAATTAGGTGGGTACAGCTTAATTTAACCTTTCAAGTTATTCCCTTTTAAAAATCATTCTGATTGCGTATGAGGTGTTCTTAAATGCTAGACTTTGCATCTTCTAAATGACAAATGTCATTAATTTAAATCTTTTATAAGTAATGGAAGTACCATGATCCGTGTATCGAGAAATATGATTGAGAAATTAAACATGCATATATATTTAAATACTACTGTAAAGATTTGGTAGGTGAAAATTAATAGGCCTTACCCAAGTTGAATTCATCGCTAAGTTCAAGGACCATCAACCATGCTCGTCATCGAGTCGACAACCAAGTGTTAAATCTCTTCAAGCAATGACTAAGCCAAAAGTGTTGTAGTAAGATGCACTAAGATGCAGTAATAGTCGACAGAACATGAAGTTGGCCTGTCATTGAGGTATTTTATTTTATTCAGATGGCTGCTACCTTCTTTTATTGATTTATTTAGTTCATCTTTAGTTCATATTCCTAATCCATGAAGCACTGCAAAATTATCACTTAGCCTGCAGAGTTATGTATAATCAGTAATATTGGAGTTATAGTTGAAGCATTGCAAAAATGTCACTTAGCCTGCAGAGATATGTATAATCAGTATTATTGGAGTTATAGTTGACTGACACATAAATAAATTCCTAATTGAAAGCACTTAATGTGGGAGCAAAGGCCGGGGGAGGGGGAAGCAAGTGAAGTCAAGGTTAGATTGGTATACTTTTTCCAATTTTAATTTAGTGACATAGAAAAATGACGAGAGATTGTCCTTACATGTGTATTCAAGACTTGAATTTCTACCCGAGTACCGATATTGAACCTTTACCAACAAAGTAGTAGTTTTATCTGAGAAACACAAAACTCAAAAGCTTCTGAATGAACAAGTACATTGACCTTGTGTAATCTGGTAGAGCATCCACCTGTAGTAGACTGCCGAAATGAAAGAGTCATTCAATTGTGAACTGAAGATGGCTCGACATAATATTGATTTTGATGCCATCTGTGATTAGTTAACGATTCGGCATGGAGATTTCTGATGTATGAAGATCCTTCAATATCGAGAGTATGGGATCAATTATGGCGCTTATTCTCTTTGAATTAGCCGTGTAAAACAATCCTTGTATGTTTCCTTGTTTTACATTGTTTTTCCCCTGAAACTTCAGTTCTAGTTACCTAAATGCATACCAAGAGAACAAGACTTGTGTCTCTCCTACGCAACAAACTTTCAGTTAGATTTAGCACTCGCACTTCCCACTAGGAGCGTGTTTCATTGAACACCTGACATTAAAGGCGTGTTCACCAGTCGGTGTTGTTAGATATAATGCAAAAATATATTCGTAATGTTTTTCTCTATCTATATATCTTGTTTGAACAACTCCTATGTTGTAGGATCTGATCTACATTTATTGGATCTAGATTTGGTTATGTAATATCCCAAATCCCGATATTTTCTAATTCTATGCAAATATACTGAAACAGCTGGGCATGCAAAATTCCCTATTTTATAGAAAAATTAGGGTTAGGGTTTGTAGGATAGAATGAACACTTATCACTGATAAGCTGGCTGGAATGCTCATGAGAGAATATGCATGAATCAAGAGCTGAGTCAGAGATGACCTGGTATCTTTTGCTTCCAGTGATACCCGAGCAGCACGAACCCCAAATCAGCTAAGGGTGACGTTTTCAGTGAAGGAGGTGTCTGATGAAGCTGATGATTTTCAGGACTGATAGCCTTCCCATGCTGGAGAGAATTCTTGGCACACGTGGAAATTTTGAGGCCTCTGGGCAGGCTAGCGAATTGTTCTAGAGGTGTAGCTGCTCACACCCCCCTGATCCTGAAATGGGTGATAACTGCTCAGGATGAGCACAATCGGATCTGATAATCACTGGGTACTGGAGTATGATATCGATGATGAGAATGGTGCCTGGGTTTCCAAGGTAAACTGTGGTCTGAAGACCCAATGAATGATTTGGGCTTTCCGGCTGAAAACCCCTTACGGCTGCACACATGCCCCTACAACAATCTCTGTTGTATACTAGATAACTATGAATAAATGGAAGAGCAAATGGTGAACCTGTATGGCTTACCCTCAATGAGACTAGGGCAGATATCTCACTGCTGAAATCCCGCTAGTTGAAGACGCCATCTCCAACCCCACATGCTATGACACACACTGTGCTGCTACTCAAGAGCTCCAAAATCAATAATCATCAAAAGTAAAGTCTCCATTCACTTTATCTTTCTTTTATAACTTTCAACTGTGAAAACCCTATCTTTTGACCTAATTAAGTCCCTTTAACTTCTAATTTGCAGTTGACTTGCATGCATGCGCATGGAGACTTAATTGAGTGCATGCATCATTAAATAATGCTTAGATGTCATGCATGTCACTTTTAGGGTTTGCATGCATATCACTTTTAGGGTTTGCATGCATGTCATTTTTAGGGTTTGCATGTATCTCAATTTTAGGGTTTGCATGCATGTCATTTTTAGGGTTTGTATGCATGTCACTTTTAGGGTTTGCATGCATGTGACTTTTGGGAACATTACAGTCCTCCCTCGCCAAATATTGCTTGTCCTCAAGCAATGCCAACGCAAATCCACAAGTAATCAACTGAGCCAACTGAATCCAGGGATGATCCTAGGGTCCCAAATTATCCTAGGAGATCTGTAGCACCCTCTACTCAAAACACTGCACTGTACGGTACCATCACCAGAGACCTCCTGAAATCACCCTCTAGAAATCACTAAACTGTCAGTCACTGTAATCCGAGGGTCTCAAATCAATCTGAGAATTGTAGAGGTCAAAATGCATCCACCGCTACCCTGCGTAGTATCGACACAAGGAGCATCATGTAGACTCCCAAGTAATGCCATCAGTACACCATGTATCCATCCCTCATAAGGTTTTTCGACTGGATCCCAATGCAAACTTGTGCATATTTCATCCCAAATATCTGAAGGTTCTTGTGGGACTATACCCTTGGCTAGGAATGTCTTCCAAAGAATCGCCCACTCAATAGGACACCAAATCTTAATCTCTCTCCAATCCAACCCCCGAAAAGTACCTTGTCCATAAGCACCATCACAAGGAATAATCCTACCAAGCTGAAATTCTACCCTTTTGATTTCAACTGGAATGCTCATATACTGTTGGTCAATTTCTCGATCCTAGACAACCTATAAAAACCATCCACCATTATGCAAATGTGGACTCAAGATACTGCAAGCACTGTCTATGTAATCCTTAAGAGGACTGCTTTGAAATGCAATAGTATGTTTCTTCTGCTACCCCATCAAGGAATCCAACTGCTCTTCAATACTAGACAGGATAACCTCCGACTCGGTACATACAACTCGAAGAACTGTAATCTCAACATCTCGATGTACTATGGTGTCTCGGAGTATCTTGGTCCTCTCTTTCATCGCTAGAATGCTTTCTTTAACCCGTTCAATCTTCTTTCGGTGACTATCATCTGGAAGCTCTATCTCATGCATGTATAAACTCTCCCTAACCTCCAAGTGTGACTGCTCACTGTCTCGACCACTGTGCTCATTGCCTTGTACCACATGTATGTTTCCTGTCATAATTGTTTGGGCCCCTACTGTAGGTGATGAAGAGTGTGCCAAATCCAACTCATCACACAGCTTGTCCACAATCCGACTAGCGAATGTGCTTGTGTCGCTAGACTCACAAGATGGCTCTAATGCTATCTCCTCATGCACATCCTCATCATGTACTGCTATCATTTGAAACTCTGAAATAAATGCATCTGCACTACCTGTCTGCTTGAGTTGTGCCAACTCTCTAATATGTACCTCAGGGTCCTTCCGATCAAACCGCTCAATGAGCCTCTGTGTAAAATCTGGGTACGATGTGATGGTATTGTGACCCAGTGTCATTAACCCGTGGTACCACCACTCATGGACTTCTCCATCCAAGTGAAAAGTAGCCAATTTAATGGCATCTATCTCAATCATGGGGTTGAGCTGGAAGTATGTATCCAACTTCTGCACCCAATTCCAGGTTGGGCCACCCCGGGTACCCTCAAAGGTAGGGATAGTCAGTTTCCCTATGGTGCGTTGTAACTCATAGTTCTGGGTGAATGGCCTATTGTAAGCTCTGGGTTTGTTCTTACTTTTAAAGTGGCAGAATTTAGGGAAGGTCATGGCTGAATGAAAGTCATCTCCTAAAGCTCTATACTCTCTCAGATAGGCACTCATGGATTCTTCTAGTTCTACTTGTGCTAGAGGCACTGTAGCTGGACTATCTAAGAATTGAGGCATGGTAGGTCAGGAAGGCTTGTTGTATATATGGGGATGGCGCTGCATCTTGGTATGTAAGTGATCCCCACTACTACTGGTGGATACCCTATCACTATTGGGAAATAAGGGACTGTGTGGGGTGGGCCCATTTTTCTCTGTCATTTGCCTGAAGGCACTCATCATTTCTTTGTGCCCAGTAGTGAGTTCTTTTATGGCTGATGTGAGACTATTGAAAGTTGTTTTATCATCATTGGCCATTGTTTCTTTGCCCTTTCTGAACTGATACTCTCTGTCCCCCAACTCTATGTCCTCTAACTCCTCTTCTCCTCTATCACTCTTTCTAAACCTTTGTCTCCAGTAAGTAATGTTGTATGGGTCTTCTGAATTCATTTACACTTTTGTCTGCCCACAGATGGCTAGGAACATGCTCTGATACCACTGTAATATCCCAAATCCTGATATTTTCTAATTCTATGCAAATATACTGAAACAGTCGGGCATGCAAACTGCCATGAAAAATTCCCTATTTTATAGCAAAATTAGGGTTAGGTTTTGTAGGATAGAATGAACACTTACCACTGATAAGCTAGCTGGAATGCTCCTGAGAGAATATGTATGCATCAAGAGGTGAGTCGGAGATGACCCGGTATCTTTTGCTTCTGTTGATACCCTAGCAGCACGAACCCCAAATCAGCTAAGGGTGACGTTTTTAGCGAAGGAGGTGTCCGATGAAGCTGATGATTTGTAGGACTGATAACCTTCCCGTGCCGAAGAGAATGCATGGCACATGCAGAAATTTTGAGGTCTATGGGAAGGCTAGAGAATTGTTCTAGAGGTGTAGCTGCTCATGCCCCCCTGATCCAGAAATGGATGATAACTGCTCAGGATGAGCACAATCGGATCTGATAATCATCGGGTGCTGGAGTATGATACCGATGATGAGAATGGTGCCTCGGTTTTGAAGGTAAACTGCGATATAAAGACCCAGTGAATGATTTGGTATTTCTAGCTGAAAACCCCTTACGGCTGCACACGTGCCCTTGCAACAATCTCTTTTGTATACTGGATAACTATGAATAAATGGAAGATCAAATGGTGAACATATATGGCTTACCCTGGATGAGACTAGGGCAGATATCTCACTGCCGAAACCGCACTAGTTGAAGACGCCATCTCCAACCCCAACTGTTGTGCTGCACGCTGTGCTGCTACTCAAGAGCTCAAAAATTAATAATCATCAAAAGTAAAGTCTCCATTCACTTTATCTTTCTTTTATAACTTTCAACTACGAAAACCCTAACTTTTGACCTAATTAGGTCACTTTAACTTCTAATTTGCAGTTGACTTGCATGCATGCGCATGCATCATTAAATAATGATTAGATGTCATGAATGTCACTTTTAGGTTTTGCATGCATATCACTTTTAGGGTTTGCATGCATGTCATTTTTAGGGTTTGCATGCATCTCACTTTTAGGGTTTGCATGCATGTCATTTTTAGGGTTTGCGTGCATGTCATTTTTGGGAACATTACAGGTTATCTCTTTGCTATATATGTAACGTTTAATCCTTAATACAATTGAGTTGAGTGTTTCTTCTCGTGTCTGTCTGAGCGAGCCTTTGTGCTTTGCTGGTTTTCTCCTTGGTTTCTCTAATTTGGTATCAGAACCAAGTTGTGGGCTGCTGTGAGGGAAAGAGAAATTGTTGTGAGTGAGCGTGTGTGGAGGAGCTCCCTGCCTAAGCTGTATTCTCAGTTGAGAAACGCGAGGGAGATCTTTGGAGCTTGTTTGCATGGAATCTTGCTGAAGAAAAAATGTCCAAAGTAGGAATTGCTGTTAGAGTTATATTTTTTTTCTTTCTCACGTGCAAATTGTTCACGGGCTCTCATGGAGTTATCGATAAATATTTTTTTTCCTCTCCTGTTTTCCAGGATGTGCTGAAAACATAATCGTGAGGAAAAGACGTCCAGGTCTACTGCCAACATAATATTTCTAATCCCTGCCCAAATCGCTTCCAACAGTTTGCCCAATCGTTTCCAAGGGAAAGACGTCCAGAGGAGAAATCACTGGAAGTATTTTTTTTTCTCATGGGTTTTCCAAATTTTTTTACTTTTTCTTCCATGGTCTGGTGACTCATCAGATCACCAGTGTTGGAGCTCAATCATTGCTAAAAATCGTTTCCAACTTCCACGAAGAGGAAATTATTTTCCCGTTGCTAACTCAATCATGATAAGAAGTCTGTGCTAGGCTTTCACGCCGGTGCTGTTGCAGCAAGTAGTCAAAACGCTTACGGCGCTTCTCCCATAGCCACTAGTGTGTCGATGACGCCTCTATAGGAGTAGATTGTGCGATGATAGCGCTGAAGAGAAGAAGGGTAGAAGCACCGGTGAGCCCTCCCTTAATAAATTTTTTGTTGGCGTCGGATCAGGCCCATGCAGTGAGCGTCGGGTTATTTTCCTGGTTGACAGTAAAGAGGTGAGGCAATAATTTTTTCTTCTCCCTGTCTAGTTGAAATGATTTTCCTTTCAGTTCTGTAAAAATGGTGGACATGTCTCTGGACGACTTATATATTACTGAATCATCAAAATTGACTGGGGAGAATTATGTAAATTGGAAATTCAAGCTAATTATTGTACTTGAAGCTCTTGATCTGTGGCAAATAGTGAAAGGAAATGAATAGAAGCCCACAGATCCTTTGTCAATCTCATATTGGAATTCACGGGAAACCGAAGCAAAGGTGTTGATTCATATGTCTGTAAAAGACAACATGATACCTCACATCAGAAATTGCAAGACGTTCAAAGACACATGGGACAAACTGAAAGGTTTGTATGAGACATCTGACTCTAATTGAATTTTGTTTTTCAAAAGACCAAATTATTGTCTATCAAGATGGATGTCAATGCAACTATGAATAAATACCTCTCCCGCATCAAATACTTCAGAGATAATTTGGGTGACATAGGTGAAGAAGTACCTAGTACTGATATGGTATCTATCACATTAAAAGGTCTTTTGCCAAATTACAAAGTGTTCATCTCATCTCTTGCAGCAAGATAGAACCCTCCTACATTTAAAGGGCTTGGTGGAATCCTGATACAAGAAGAAGAGCGAATGAATATTTATTTATGAGCCATAAATATTAGTCTGTAGATCATGCACTGATGGCAAGAGGCAGATACCCACGCAAAAGGAATCACTGGAATTCACATAGAGGTAAGTTTCGTGCAAGACATAAAGGTATGTCATGCAATGACTCTAGTGCTAATAAAGATGTTATATTCCATTATTGTGGCAAATCATGTCACATAGCTAGAGATTGTTTTAAGAAGATAAACAATGATTCCAATAACAGATATAGAAAACATAATGGAAATTATGTTAGAAAAGACACCTCGGATGTCAATGGATTTAAAAACCTAAGATTGTTTATATCTGAACATGCTTTGTCTGCTGAGAATGATGATGAAAATGCATGGTTCATAGATTCAGGTGCATATTCTCATAAGTCATGTAATAGGGATTGGTATGGTGAGTATTATGAAAATTATGATGGCACACACATCTATCTAGGTGATAACAGGTCTCACAAAGTCCTAGGTTATGGAGTAATAAGTGTTAACCTACCTGATGGACAATTTAAACAGATACATAATGTGATGTATGTCCCAAGCATAAAAAAGAATCTAATATATGTTTTTTCTATTATTGATAATGATATGAAAGTTGAATTTGATAAATATAAGTGCCATGTCAAAGATGTACAAGATCATTACAGGGTTATAGCGACATGATCCAAACTTGGTGGATTGTACAAGTTGGATGCAATCAAGGGAAACCATCAGGCACTAGCAGCATCAACTATTTCAGATGTCGAATTATGGCATCAAAGGTATGGACACTTCAATCACAATGATCTCATGTTATTATAGAAAAAGTCTATGGTTGAGGGTCTTCCTGTCATAAAAAATGATCATATTGAATGTTCTTCATGTGCACTTGGAAAACAACACAGAAATGAATTTCGTAACCATGAAGAGAAGAGACACACTGAACTCCTTGAACTAATACACACTTATGTATGTGGACCTATGCAGACCAGATCGCTTGGTGGTGAATGGTATTTTATGATATTTGTTTATGACAGATCCTGGTTCACATGGGCTTAGTTCATGAGAAGGAAAAGCGATGTCTTCGAATACTTCAAGGAATTCAGAATCAAAGTTGAGAAGCAGACAGGTAAATACATTAAAATCCTTAGATTGGATCATGGTGGTGAGTACACTTCTGGAGCTTTTAGAAGATATTGTACAGAAAATGGAATCTAAGAGCAATTATCAGTCATTGATACACCTTAGCAAAATTTTATTGCTGAGAGGAAAAACAAAACATTGGTGGAATGTGGTCACAATGTGATCCAAGGTAAAAACATTTCTAATGGGTTTTGGGCTGAAGCAATAAACACACTTGTTTATTTAAATAACACGAGTCCAACCAAGAAATTAGAAGTTCAAACCCCCTTTGAAGTCTTTTATGGCTATAAACCTAAAATTAGTCATTTAAGAATATTTGGTTCTAGGGATTTTGCATACATACCTAAAGATGACAGAAGGAAATTAGATGCAAAATACATTGAGTGTATCTTTGTTGGCTACTGTGATGATCATAACGCATATAAACTCTTTCATCCTAGTTCGCAAAAATTGATTGCTAGTAGAGATGTTGTATTTCATGAAAATAGAAATATATGTAACAGGATGAATAATGATAATGAAGAACTGATCCGAGATGAGCATGTAAAAATAGATAAAATTCTTCAAAAAGTGCAAGATCAGTAGAAGGTACAACAAAAACAGGTTCAGGAACAAGAGTCAAGCATGAGTGATACTACCTCAGATGATGAAACAACAGAAGACAGAAGAATCATGGATGGAACTCCAGCAGGTACTGTAGTACCTAGAAGGTCAACTCATTAAACTCATCCTCCAGTAAAGTTTAGAGATTATGCCTTGATGACTAGTATAATGAATGTCCTAGAACCATTAAATTAGAAACAAGCCAAAGATAAGGAAAAATGCGTAATTGCAATGAATGAAGAATATAATTCTATCATGAGAAACAAAACTTGGGATTTAGTAGAATTACCCAAAGATAAAGTACCCATTGGATCTAAATGGCTATTCAAATCTAAACTCAAATTTGATGGTAGTATTGACAAGTTTAAGGAAAGATTAGTTGCAAAGGGTTATTCTCAACAAGAGGGAATTGACTTTGAAGAAACATATGCACCAGTAGCTAAATTAAATACTATCAGATTGCTAGTTGCATTAGCTACTAAACATAACTGGAGAATACACTAGTTAGATGTCAAATCTGCTTGTCTAAATGGTGATTTAAAAGAGGAAGTATACTTAGTGCAGCCTTGAGGTTTTTTGCAGAATGGACATGACCATCTTGTGTGCAGGATAAAGAAAGCTATCTATGGACTGAAATAAGCTCCTAGATCCTGGTATATCAAGATTGACACCTTCTTTAAACAACAAGGGTTTCTTACAAGTAAAAATGATTGAAGTTTATATATTAAAGAAGATGAAAAGGAAAATGTTTGCTTGATATCCTTATATGTGGATGATCGTATCATCACAGAAGGAGCATATCAATTAATTGCAAATAGTAAAAGTAATTTGTCACAAAAATTTGAAATGAAAGACCTTGGTGACTTACATTATTGTTTAGGCATTCCTTTTTGGAGAGAATCTGGTAAAACATTCATCACTTAAAGCAAATATGCAAGGGAAATACTTGACAAATTTCAAATGAATGAATGCAAATATGTATCCACTCCTTTGGATCAAAATGTCAAATTATTTAACAATGATGGATCTAAAGAAGTCGATGGTACTTTGTATCATCAACTAGTGGGTACTTTGAACTACCTCACTACTACAAGGCCATACATATCATATTTTGTTAACATCTTTAGTCAGTTCTTGGCTAAGTCATGCGAAACACATTGGAAAGCTGCAAAGTAGGTCCTACGTTATTTAAAATGAACTGTTAAGTACATGGTCTTTTATATACTGATATATCTCATGTTTAGTTGGCAGGTTACTCTGATTCTAACTCGGAAGGAAATCTCGATGACAAAAAATCAACTTCTGGATATTCTTTTAACATTGGTTCGGGAGTCATATCATGGAGTAGTAAGAAGCAACCAACTATTTCTTTGTCATCCACATAAGCTGAATATAAAGCTTTAACCAGTGCTACTCGTGAGCCATTTGGTTGAGGTGCATTCTTGAAGATGTCGAAACAAAACCAAAACAAGTTACCAGAATCCAGTGTGACAATCAAAGCTCAATTAAGTTGGCACACAATCCACTCTATCATGCCAGATCCAAACATATTGAGTTGCAGCATCATTTTGTCAGAGAAAAGACCGAGTCTCAAGAAATTGAATGCATCTATTGTATTACAAGTGAGAATGTTGCTGATATTTTTACTAAACTAGTTGAAAGGATCCATTTTGAGGATCTCAAGAAGAAATTAGGTGTTGTAAATAATCTATTTCTGCATTAAGAAAGGGTGTTAGATATAATGCAGAAATATATTTGTAATGTTTTTCTATATCTAGATATATTGTTTGAACAACTCTTATGCTGTAGGGTCTAATCCACATTTATTGGATCTATCTTAGCTTATCTCTTTGATATATATGTAACCTTTAATCCTTAATACAATTGAGTTGAGTATTTCTCCTTCTCCTGTATGTCTAAGCGAGCCTTTGTACTCTGCTGGTTTCCTTCTTGATTTCACTAATTGATATTAACTGCATGACCCCAACCCGTGTTATGCCGAATCTGCTCTTTAGCATCTACCTGTCCACTGAGAAAGAAATAAAAAACAACTACTAGAGGGCGTAAGCCATCCTTCACATTTTCCAGGTTCACGCTACGCATCAGGGAAGGGCATAGGCCTACCCGTCTACCACAACCCCAGTTTTTTTATTTCATTTTATCTTTTATATATATATATATATATATTGAATTTTTTCTAAGGACACACTCTTGGATGAGCTGCAACCGTTGATCGAAAACCTGAAATTTTAAAATAAATGATTGGTAAATTATTTTCATACCCTAGATTTTGTCTTTTTTTTAACTGGGCCCTTGATTATTATTATTTTTATATTGATCGTGCTTTATTATATACCTATCCCAAAATTTTTGAGCACATGGCCTGTAACTAGAAAGAGGGCAACTCATTTGAAGAGCAGCCCTAGGCCTGAACTCTTGAGCTCTGTATAGACTTCAAATAGAATCAAGAGGATGCCACCTGGACCTTAAATATTGATGCCTCTTAAATACTTAAAATCTAAGGAATGGATTTTAACTCCTGTCATCAATAATTAACTTAGAGAAAGGCGTCTCTGCAATAGAGGACTAGGCTGTCTTTTATTTAGTTTAAAGACTGAGGCGACTCCCTAGAGAGCAAGACCATTCCTAAAAAGAGAATTGACAGTGTATTTCATGCCAAACAACCTGTTCAGAACGACCCATTAAAAGATTTGACTATGTATTTCATGAAATCTGAGCGTATCCAATTTGGAGAACGAACCCCAATAAAAAACGTTGCTTGACATAAATCTTAAAAAAAAAACGATTTATGATCTGGAAATGTTGTTTGAGGTAAATCTTAAAAAAATGTCTTTTGGTTTGGCTAATAAAACGTTTTGGATTTGTATGGAGTAAATCTTTTAAAAACGTTTTTGGTTTGGCTCATAAAATGTTTTGGATCTGGAAATGTTGTCTAGGTTCATAAAAATGTTGATTTTTGCATAAAAACACATCAAAAATATTAAAACTATCTTCTAAATAGAAAAGTATTGATCCAGTATACATGTTTTTTTTAAGGGGTAAAAATTAGAGCCATGGTTTAAACATGCCATATTGTTGTTTATAAAAACTTTAAAATTAACCCCTTCTTACCCCTTTTACATTCCACCTCGATTAATGTTTGCATATTTTGTTTTATTTGTCATTTGTCATTTTTGTTGTTTAGTTTATTTCTTTTGTTTTTTTCATTTATTTTATTTAATTTTAGTTTAGTATAGTTTTATTTTTGTTTAGTTTTTGTTCGGTAAAACATTGAAGTTCAAAAACTCTTATATATATATATATAAAACATTAGTTTTTAATGTTATTTTTATTTGTTTGTTTTGTTTTTTAATATCTTTTATATATTTTTGTTATATCCAAAAGTAGCGGCACCAGTGATTCGTTTTTAGTGATACTGAAAATATACATCTTGCAACTTGGATAAAAGATGAGACTTATGAATATGTTTTAATAAATGAAAATAGTGTTGGGCATTAAGTCCATATACATTATAAATATGTAACTACAGAAAATAAGAAAGTATACCAGATTTATACAAAACATCAATCACACAAGAAACACCGAAGTTACGTGGTTCACCCACTGAATGTGGGATACATCCACGTGACAAAGGCATGCAGTCTTTATTCATCATCAACACTAGTTTACAAACTATCTTGGAGAGGACTTAAATCCCGAGCTCAATATCAGCATCAATGGGCCCACATATTTAAGCAAACTTTCAGTTACACATAACTGATTATACCGTTGGTGAAACCACCTTGACCTAAACCATCAATTGGTTGTCATATCCCAACAATCTCCACCTTGACAACAATTTACTTGATGCCCTGCCCTTGTCCATTTGTGCTTCTAATACCAAAACACCCATTTCACTACTTCACCCAGATTTTTCATGTATCCACTGACAACACCAACCACATGTAAAAAAATCTCATCGCACATCACACCAACGTACCATACACGAGACATATAACCCTTTTCTTCATTACATGGACATCAACCTGTAGAAAAATCAATCCGTCTCTTGTTCATTTACACTCAAGATTGTTTTGTTGCTCCCTGATCCTCCATCTTGAATGTCCAACCGAACCAACCTGTTGATCTTATCCATGCTTGGTCCTAATTCAAGCATAACGCCAACAACCCAAAACACAAGAAAATGAATACCATAAACTCAATGGTTACACCCACTTCTTGTAAAACATGGTTCACCATGAAGGAATAAAAAAAAACATCTTCTACCACACGCTTGAGAGACTTCTTCAGGCCATACAATAATTACTTTGAGCTAGCAAACAAATCTTCCTATGCAATCCTGAGCACATTCTATGCTCCACCTCGAATTTTGCATCCAAAGACCTTAGCGAAATCTGGCCAAGACAACCAAATGAGCCTTTACTGCTCACCTTTAGGTCTCTTTACAATAGAGTTAACCAAGCCATTAAAATAGGCTTCATTACATGTCATTTCATGGTCAAAAAACATACTATGGGTAACCAATACAATGTGCCCAACAACCAACTCATGCCATACCCCTTTTAGTTTACCTAAATCTACACCTAGTTTCATAGGTAACTAAACAAACTAGGGTATGCATGCCATTCCAGGTCTTACAGTCACATGCCCAATTACATATAAAAAACTAAATTTTTACAACTCCAAAAAAATGAATTTTTTTTTTCTACCATTAATCTTTTTTTTAATAAACATTACTCAGTTATAGTGTCACTTCCTAGGAAGCACTGGCTCTTCTTCCTGTCACTTCTTCCTCCTTCACGCTGGCATTCACCTTGCATTCATGCTAGCATTCACCTTCACCAGTCACAACTGCTTGCACTAGCAAGTGCGATCTCAGAAAGCAGATGAGATCTCTCTTTGTGCGGGTTAGCAACAGACAAAACCTCCCTTACAACACAGTAACTCTCTGATCCCTTCACGAGTGACACAGTCTTCAACAAACAAAGGAAACAACGAATGTCTCCTCTACAACAACGATTTTTCCCACCATGAATGCTCTGATTGGAAGACTCCACAATGAGTTCTTCGTACCACCACACGCATCAATCAGCTAGTTCCAGGAACCTTCACGACGATAACTACTTCAACTGATTTGAATTCTACCACACAGTCTCAACACTAAGGCTTTGATGTCCTTCGCGCAGGTCTCTTCAACATTGGAGGTTTCACCTTCACGTCCAGGAAGCAGGTGTCACGCGTAGCAACAAGTACCTTCACATGCAGCAAAAAAATAAGCGACTTCCTCCAGCGTTCAAGTCACACGAAGTCACTTTCTCCAGTAGCTGGTCTCCTTCAGCATACATTCAACCTTTTGGCAACGATTTTATCAAATCAGAAGCAAATCTTCCTCGTCTCTTTTTCAGCACTCGAGCTCTCTTCCACATTTTGGCTCTCCACTGGTTTGTTCGGCTTGGGCTCTTCACTCAGCTCTTTACTGGCAATGACGACACTGACCCCTAATCAAACAACAGAACCGACGGGACCCATAGCTTCGTGTAAAACTTAGTCTCCATAGTTTATATGGGATCCGGATTTACCTTTGGCGATGGACTGGACTCTCTTGTTCTCTGTAACCTTCTGTTGCTCTTAATCCTGAACTCTGATAGCACTTGTTGGGCATTAAGCCCACATACATTATAAATATGTAACTACAGAAAACAAGAAAGTATAACAGATTTATACAAAACATCAATCACACAAGAAACACAGAAGTTACGTGGTTCACCCACTGAATTTGGGATACATCCACGGGACAAGGGCATGCAGTCTTGATTCATCATCAACAATAGTTTACAAACTATCTCGAAAAGGGCTTAAATCCCCAGCTCAATATCAACCTCAATGGGCCACATATTTAAGCAAACCTCCAGTTACACATAACTGATTATACTGTTGGTGAAACCACCTTGACCTAAACCGTCAATTGGTTGTCATATTCCAACAAATAGTGAAGTAAAATATAGTCATATGTAAAGATCCATCAAAAGCCATAATCGTTGATTAATCATCTCATAGATACATTTTCAAGATAAGGATATCATGTCTTAGTTATGTCCCCATGTTCAGGTAAAATTTCTAATATTACATATGAAAACATATTTCAAGTTTTATTGTTATTTTATTGTTTATTATTATTATTTTTAAGTATGCTTCTTTATGCTATTTGACTATACTATTTTTGTTTTTGTTTTTGGTGATTATGTACAACAATAGCATGCTCCTTACAGAAATGGAGAAATTGCATATCCATTGATAATGATCCACTACAATGCAATTACATCAAACAAATAATTAATGCTATTCAAGTTCTTCCATATGAATTGCAAGAAGTTGGTTTGAAGAAAGGAGAGTTTAGTGAAACACTTGTGGCGAAGATGTCAAAAGAGCCTCAACCCCCATTAGGAGGGATGTTTGGAAATGAGCACTTTGGGCATCTTGCAGACATAGAAGACCCAATGGAAGATGACATTGATGTCCCTGAAGAAAACCAAGCTCCATAACATTCCAATTTCAATGAAGAGTTTGTGGTGCATGATATTGGTGATTGGTTTCATGTCTCGAAGAAAATGTTAAATTTGACAACTTTTTGATAAGATGTATTACTAATGTTTTGATTTTTGGACTTATTTTAGAAATAAAATTTCTATATATAATGTTTTTAATATGTGATTTACAAATATATGGTATAGCTTTTCTTGAATTTATGTGAATCGTCACTTTTTGCAAAATAATATAAAATAATATCATTTTTATACAAAACATCTCTGAAAATCCATTGAAAATGGTTTTAAATGTTTTTATTTTCTAGATTTTTTTACAATTTTGCTAATAGAAATGTCTTATTTTGTTCATGAAAATGCATTATTTTAAATAAAAAATTGTAAAATGCATATGTTTTTCATTACAAATTGCTTCTAAATGTATGTTATTTTGTTAAATTTCTAAAAAACACACTTAGAAAATATAAATTAAAAATATTTTACGACAAAGATGATTCCAAAGCCCAAAAAATGCCTCAAAATGAAAATGTGTGATAGTGACCAGTATCAACCCTTTTTAAAATGAAGGTAAAAATAACTTCTAAAATTAGGAGAGAGAAAAACGAAAACTCTCTCGAGTTATTGTTTCATAGTATAAGTGGTTTTTGAGGTTTCCTTATTGGTCACATTGATTGGGCATTGTTTTTTATATATGACTGTATAAAAATATGTTTGTATTAAATAATAATAATAATAATTCTAGCCTTGGAGAGCCACGACATGATTGTAATTCGTTATATTTAAAATCCCAAAGTCCCTTGGGAAAGCCATAACTAGTGTGATAATATATATGTTTAAAATAAAGAAGACGCGTGGCCTTGGAAAGCCACGACCTGCTCAGTTTTAGTTATAGTTAATATATATATAGGATAAGCCTTGGAGAGAAACCATGAAGTCTAAAAATGGATGTATGGATATATAATATTTATGAATAAATGTTTTAAGATAAGGTTATGGATTCTTGTCTAGCTCACGGGTGGCCTCTTGATAGATAAAATGCACACCAAAAAAAGAGTCAAATGGTTGGTGAAACTTTGAAGTCTCATCTTTAATTGGTCAAGTTGCCGAGTCATCGATATTCTAATAAGTATTTTTATTGCATAAAGTTAGTCTTGAATAAGCTAAAATGTGCTACAATCTTTATGTATTTATTATTCCTAAGTTCTTTTTTAATTCTATAATCAAATGTACTTCAAGTTTTATATGCATGTATAAATTGGTATAAATTGCATTATCGTTGGTGCATGTTTATCCTTTCATGTTGGTTAGAAAAGTAGGAATGAATATGAGTGTGTAAAGTGGATCATAGTTAACCATGTAACAATCCTTTATTTATGAAGAACACACATGAATCTAGGTATTCTTTATTTTTATTCCTATATGATGAATATATATAAAGAAAACAATAAAAAGTTAATGTGGAAAGTCTAAAAGTGAAGATGAAGATAAAAGTGGGATAATATTACTTTTATAGGCTTGCTATATGCATTAAGTGAAATTGTATTTTTAAATTTACTACGAAGAATTTATAAACTAATGAACTTATATATATGAAAGAAAAAATTATTTTATAAATGATTGAAGGGATTGATTTTTTTTATATCACAAAGATATTAAAGATAGAAAATGAGTGAGTTATATATAGATACATTTTATATGTTTTTAATTTTAGAAGAATTAAGTTTAAATTTTTTATAAGAAGTGATGTTAAGAAAGGATATATTAAGAGTTATTATTATTGGAGCATATGTTATGGATATTTAAAGTATTTGTAAACAAAGTTATGTTATGATATGACATGAATTATAGAAACATAGTTATTATAGTTATATGAAGCTCACTAAATTAATAGATTTGTGTATGAAAATAGTTCATGAGTTAGTAAAAGCTCTGAAATAATGTTTGGTTTAAACTTTGGCTTACCCTGTAAATAATTAAATTAGAAGTATGAAAATCTTTATCACAAGTCCAATTCCATCTTTATATAATTTAGTGTATAGTTCATTTAATATTTTAGAAATTAAGGGTATACGGAGATTTTGCTATTATGTTATGATTGGTCATCTTGGATTAAGGCATGCCAAGTAGAAATTAAGGTGACAAATAATATAATTAAGTACTGACTATGCATAGCAAGGTTAAAATGAATCTTAAAGGTTGAATGCTGAATGGTTTGTTTAAATTTAGTTATACTCATCAAAGTTTTTTTTGGAGAATATACGAGTAGAGGAAGGATAACATATTTATTCTATCTTGTTTTAATAGTAATAAGTATTTAAATTTTGAAGGATCACAATCCATTGCAAGAATATGGTTTATTATTGAGGCTAGCTGAACTAATTAATTTGTTAGAAGAAGTTTTCGTTGTTATCTATACATTATTTATGGAAGGGAAGATAACCAATTAGATTTGAATTCTTACTTCTTTGGATGTGCTAAAAGTTGATTGATTATTAATATGATCTATATTATAGTTAAATTAGATATCACAAATCCTCAAGGAGACTAGGAAGTGTTGGAAATATAAGTCAGTTGGGAAACTATTGAAACTATTATTGGATTTCTATTACATGACATTACCATGGAATTAAAGAGAATGTGTTGGATCCTTATTGGATGAAACATAAAATCAACGATGGTATAACTGCTAGTACTTATAGCCATGGATATTTGATGAAAATAGAAGAGAATGGCATGAAGACTTGAATGTGAAAATCAAGTGAAACTTGCCTCGAATATACAATAAATAGATAAAAAGATAACTTCGAGACAAAGTTTCTTAAAGAAGGGGAGTATGTAATAACCCATTAAAATAAAGGGAAAAAAAAACATTATAAATAGAAATGACGACTCGATACTAAGGTACAATGGTTAGGTATTTATGTAAACTAGCATGGCATGTACGAGGATCTAAAATTAAGGATAGTTATAGTCCCAATACTACAACGTGGGAGGACACATTGTAAATATGTAGACAATATCCATACTTATTCTAGAACTTTGGGACAAAGTTTCCTAAAGTGGTGGTGTATGTAACACCTTGTTTTCTATGAGAATTTTTGAAATTATTAAAACTAGTATTTGAGGGAATTCTATGACGAATGACCCGACTATTTATTATTTTGAGATCTAAAAATTTGTATGGACGTATTATTGAGGGAATTCGGTTTTAGATGACTCGTACATGTGTGAAACAATTAACTAATGATGAAATATGACCTAAGAAGAATGATCTAACATATGGATTATATGATGAGTAAATTATGATGATGAAAATGGTGTCGATATTTGGTTAATTATGAATGAAATTACTTTATGATTTTAATTGTGAATGAAAAATCATGTGAAGTTATCGCAAGGATTTAAAATTGTATAATGTTGAATGATTGACAAAATTTATGTAGCATGTAATATGATGGTCTGTAGAATGTGACAGTAAAGTCAAGTACATGAACCGCAAGAAAGAATCAGTATGCAAAGACTCTAACTAAGTCGACAACGATGGCACGTGATATCAATCTTGTTTATAATATGATTAAATTGTGATATGTTTGATGCACTATCATGATATGTTGATATTGATGGATATTTATGGTATAAATATTATTTATGATATTTGATGCATGAGTTGTTATACGTGCAGGTGATGGGACATGATTTCCAATCCACCCACATCAAGTGACAGGCCTAAGAAATTATACGTGTAAGTCTATCAAATGGGTGGCGCGATGACCTTTGGATAGAGTGAGGAAAACTCCAACTCATAATATGTGCGTGCTATGAGGGTACGTCGTGAATCGGTCACTCACGAATATTATACTGGGGGGAACACAATAAGAATTCGACAGTATTCCCCAAGAACCACCTAGCTCTTCACACATTAGGAGAAGCATATCACCTTAATAGTCTTGGCCGCGGAAAGAATGCAATGATAATCAACATCAAATTTAATCGAGAGGATTAATAAAATGTTTAGAAATAATTTTAATAAAATTATTGTAAGCTAAATTAAAATAATAATAATAATAATAATAATAATAATAATAATAAAAAATTATAAATAAATAAACAATTAAAATAAATAAATAAATAAATAAATAAATAAATAAATAAATAAATATATATATATATATATATATATATATATATATATAAGCTAAATTAAGAAATCAGTTAAAGAAGTAAATTAAGGAACTTGAACTAAAGAAAAAATCTTAACTAATTGAAAAAGAATTGGAGAACTAATGATAACTAAAAAGTCGGTTGGTAATTAAAGTTAATTAATTAATTAAGTAAACTAAAGAGATAATTGAAGGTGATGCATGTAATACATTTCTATTAATGGAAGGGTTAATAAAAGCTAAGAGAAAGGGAGAACAAAGGATCTTCTTCTTCAGTCCTGCCATAGTTTTGAGCCTGAAGCAAATTGGTGGTTGTGAGGAGACTGTGGAAGAGTGTGGTTCAATAAAACATGAGTGGGTTTGGGATCCTCCGACCAGTATCCCAGAGTTTTATTTTCATTTCTATCCACATATTATTAACACCGTCAAGCTCAGGGGTTCCAGGGGAAGGAGAGTATCCGTCATGGAATGGAAGGGAGGAAACCGGTGGGTTAAATGTGATTGGAAATCTTCCTGGAGCATGCTGTGAATATTTCAGCAACGAACAAGTCTTGGAGTAGTAGCATATATTGGTGAGTTTGCAGGATCTTGTCGCGAAGGTTTCAACAACAAAAGCTAGCCTTGGTAGCAATAACAATTCTTGACATATTAACAGGTCATACTTATTGTAATTTTTGTGTTATCAAATTATGTTTTTATTACTTCAAATTGAAAGTCCATGTTATGTATATTTAATTTACTAAATATTATTTAGACTATGGACATATCATAATCTGGTATTTAAATTCATAGATCTGTTCATTTCTGTATTTGGTTTTAAATAAAGAGAGAAGGGTTCTCTTAAACTTAGCATTTTTCAGATCTAGATTTATTTATATGCATGCATATTAATTTTTTTTGTTGGACCCATTGGAGGGGTGTTACATTTAGAAACCTATGGGGGTTTATCATATTTAGTAAGCCCGATTTATGAGCTAGCATGAGTTGTCTTATAGAAACTCAATTTTCCTTTATAAGGATGTATTACTATTGTAAAAATCAATCAATTCATTGATTCGATAATCCATTATTCATTTTTCACTTATTCATGCGATTCAATCTCTTTATTCTTCTCTCTATTTTATTTGTGCATACTTGTAAGAATTAACTTGTAGCTAGATCTACATCTTGTGCTTCTTCTTACCATGAAGGATACATTTCTTCATAGTATTAGAGCTTCTATTTCTACATGGTAGCAGAGCCACATGTTTTCAAGTTTACTAGACCACAATGTTTCTTAAGTTATACAGAGTTGGGGAGCTATTGATTCTCTACATCAGAGTGGATCTAATCTCTTATTCCTATGTGAAGAAGAGCTTGGAATTATATTACAAGTGTTTCTCCTAGTTTTTATTTATGTAGGTTGCAAAGAGTATCTTCTTGAGCACATCAACTTATTAACATGGATTCCTCTTCAGCTATGATCATGACTCCCTTCAACTATCATGAATGGAAATCCAAGATTGGCATTCTATTGCACATTAAGGGACTATACAGAGTTACTTTAGCTTTCGAGAATGAGCCTAATTCTACTATTGATAAATCTAAGTGGCATAATAGGTTGGATGAATCCTATGGATTGATTTGCCTCTTTGTTTATCTTGGTCTACTATTTCATCTAGATGGTTTGATCACTCCAAACCAAGTATGGACCAAACTTGAGCGTCTCTTTGGAGTACAAGATGATATAAGAGCGCATCAGTTGGAGAATGAGTTATTCTCATTGAGTCCAAGAAGTTTCTATTCTATTGAGGGTTCATTCACTAAATTCAATTCACTTGTTCTATTTGTCAAGCAATGTGGGATTGAGAAGAAGGAATATGAATTAATTATTTCCATTTTATCAAAATTTGGTCTTGAATACTTAGTTTTTGTTTCAATTTTTTATGCTACTAGGATTGCTATTTCTAATTGGAAAATTCCTTCTTTGACTACATTCTTTGATTCAATGACAAAGGAGCAAGATAAATTGATCCATATGGGTGCTCTTAGTTTCTCCAAGGGAAATGATCATGCTATCATATTTCAAGGAATTAAGAATGAAATATCAAAATAGAAGTAAGTTGTGGAAGAGAAGAACCAAAGTCAGATATTGAAGATGAAAGTTTGAATCATACTGATGAAGGTTCAATGAATAAAATCAAGAAGAAAGGGAGAACATACAAGTGTTCTTATTGCAGCAAAGGATTTAATCATATGAAGAACTGTTTCAAGAATAAGATGGAAATCATGTGTCAATTACTTGAGAAGCATAACGTTGAATCTCCATATGAGCTATATATTCTTGTTGAATCCTCAAAACATTGTCGTAGTGTGTAGTGCCAAGGTGATATAAAATATGCCTTGAGTGCCAGAGTTCAATCCTTTCCTCACATACTTGTGCCTTGAGTGATAGAGTTAAATAATTTCCTCACATATATGATATATATTAATTTTCCAAAATATCAGAATCATAAATCTCAATTTATTTCTTGAACAATCCACCTATCAATCTCCTAGATTCATCTGCCAATACTTGTGTTTTTTCACTAGATCACAACTTTCCTTTAAGAAGCTCTTCCTCACTCCATTCAAATGGTTATAATTATGATTTAGAAGAATATTTTCAGGATTAAATTCATGTTATGACATCATCCATACCATCTACCATACCTTTGAATACTCATAAGACTATACAAACCCCATGTTCACTAGTTTATTCCTCATTGTTTTCCTATGCAATGTTACTTATATCTAATGGTTTCAAGTCTTGTCTATTTTTCACTGGTTGGTTATACATGACCTTAGTAATAATTGGAATTATCTTACACATGTTTGTATCTATTCTAAATACCTATGTTTCATATCTCAAGTCCATCCATCATTATGATTTTTATACTCATCAATTTTCCCCAGTTGCTCAAACATTTCATACTCTAGCCCTATATCCTTATGGAGACACTGAATATTTGGTATTTTATATTCAATATGATAATATTTTTGATATATTAGAGTCTATTCAACATAATTTAATATTTAGGAAGGTTCTACAATAGTTTGGAATAAAGATATGTGATCCACATCACCATTTTGCGGCTATACAAGGACTGATTGTCTAAATTTTTATACTCTTTGGGAAGGAGCATGCACAAATATATTTTCCTTTTCAGATTGTGTTTACATATCAGAATATGTTATAAAAAATAAGAATTCAAATAATTCTCCTACTTCATCAAATGATGAGCTACAATGAGTCTCTCCTCTTCTTTCTTGCAAATTCTACACTCTAGCGCATGATCATGAAGTTCAAAAATTATTCATCAAATTATTTCACCAAAAGCATATCATTAAACTAATTCAATTGGAGATACATACATACTGAATACATGTTGTTCAAATTTTGTGCCTTATCCTTTATTGAGGAGGATTTCCCCATGTGGTTTTGCCTCTTTCCTCAGTTTTTTGGACATAAATAATTGTAAAGGTTGAACATAGCCTTGTTGTTGGGCCCTATATGCACCTATATGAACCTATATGCATCTTATTATTTCAGAATTATCATCATAAAGTCAGACTTAAAGGGTTGTGCTGGGATATTATAATCCCACTCCATACTCCGTATAACAAAATTTAATCATTATTAATTAATTTCCAACCTACTATCCTAGATAGTTGGAATCCACTTGCACCACTTGGTCAACGCTTTCCATATATACCCCAAGAGTTCCTTTATCCTAATTTTGGTTATATCCTACCAGCTTTAGTGGCTTCCAACTTTAGTAACTATTCATTCCTATAGAGTCTGTCATTATCCTGCTTTATTCCAGTTTTTCAGTGGATAAGGTAAAGCTAGTCAACTAGGAAACTGCTATCTTTTGTTTCCAACCCATCCTCCATGATTTTCTCTCTAGATTCCAAGATTAGCATGTTTTCCATCACTCATGACAACTCACTCATGCTTTAGCTAATTCATGAGGTCCTTGACGGAGTTGGAAGGTGCTTTAAACACCTATAGGGTTTTATCATATTTAGTAAGCATGATTTATGAGCTGGCATGAGTTGTCTTCTAGAAAATCAATTTTCATTTATAAGGATGTATTAATATTGTAATAATCAACCAATTCATTGATTCATTGAATCAATTATTCATTCTCTTCTTCTTCATGCGATTTAGTCTCTTTATTCTTCTCTATATTTTCCTTGTGCATGCTTGTGAGAATTACCTTGTAGCTAGATCTACATCATGTGCTTTTTCTTAGCATCAATGCTCTATTTATTCATAGAATTAGAGCTGTTATTTCTACAGTTGATCAAGTGATATCTCATCTATATTGTATTAATGTTTTCCACTCTACACATTAATTTAATTTAAATTGGTCTAGTTAGCAAGGATTTTGTAGTTGGATCATAATTAATTAAACTAAATTTGTCCACATTTGTGTAATTAGACCCATGAGAGAAAATATATATATTGATCATTTCATTTTGATAATTTTTTAGGGAATGTATGATAAATATTCACTAGAAATAAAAATGAAAGGGATCAATATCCGCGTTAAATTCTTGGTGCTCAAATCGAAGTTGAAATCATGGGTTATATTTGAAAAAGCTCTGAATATGATTCTCGATGGTAGTTTTTAAATGTTGCTAGCTTGATTGATCATCTTTGTCACCAATTCTAGGTCATAATTGAAGAATTTCCAAATTCTAAATCAAATCTATGATATGTGTTTGAAATCACCATGAAGTAAGTGTGTGTGTGTGTGAAAATGTCTACATGAATATATGTGTGGAAGATGATCGAAATGTAGTTTTCTCTGAGTAAAAATGAAAAGTTATGATAAGTTTACTTTCAGACATTGTAGGTATGCAGTATGAGTGACGGGTACATTTGAAAAAGGAAAGGAATGGATATCACATGATACATCTTGTTGGGTGAAATAAAAACAATGAGTCTGACTCTGTAAATGAATAAGGGTACATGCAGAAATTACAGAGACTGTGAGATTGTAGGTGTTTGGTAGAGATCGTAGGTATATTTTAGACTCTGAAATCGTAGTTACATATTCTTTGTTGAGTGTTGAGATTGTGGAAATTGAACCTAGGTGTTAGAACAATTACACTCACAAAAATTGCATATTACACATGCAAATTACACACAAAGTAGACTGAATATGGAGCAGAACACTAATCTGTATTGAATAAGTGTACAATAGCCAACCCTGTGAAGTCATAGGCTACCAAAATAAATAATTACATGACATATTTGAATGCATTGGGATTCCATTTGAATTGGTCAAAAATAGGCTTACTAAATCTAATCAAATCCCCCATAGGTGCATAAAGTAGCTTCCAAATCTGTCTAGGAGCTCACAAATTGGAAAAATCAATTAGGCAAGCTAATAGGTGATGGAAGGACAACTCATACATGCTTTTATTAGGATAAAAGAGTGGAGGATGATGAGGACAAAAAACAAGTTAACTTCACCTAGTCAAACTTTCCCAATTGCCTTAAAACTCAGCAAAAGCAGGCAATAAAGCAGAAAAAGAAGACATGCACTAGGAAGGCTAGGAATATAGCAAAATTGATTCCAAGAGGTTTCCCAAGTGCTCCATGACTCATTTTTAGCAAGTTTGACCACTTTGGACACATGGAGGACAAATTGCATAAGGTGGAATATGGAAACTAGGCAAATAAGACAAAAATGGATTAATTAATGTCTAAGGTAGCTAACTATGGGTTGATTATTCTAACAACCCCCCTTAAGCCTGACTTATGAGTAAAATATAAGAAAATTATAGGGCCTAGCAACAAGGCTTAGTCACCCTTTACATAGTGCATGTCCATTTAACCAAGGAAAGAGGAAAAAACCCAGTGGGAAAGTTCCTTCCTTAAACATGGACAATAAAACAAAATTTGAAAATCTTGTCATCAATCATGCTTCACAGCGTGATCAACAATCCCCAGTACTGATTTGAGATTGCTGAATGTCTTCTCACAAAAAACTTTGGTGAAGATGTCTGCTACTTGTTCTGAAGATGAACAAAAGAGCAGGTGAATGGTGCCATCATGCACAAGCTGTCTGATGTAGTGCATATGAATCTCAATGTGTTTGGTTCTCTATCTATGAATTGGATCATTACAGATTCGAATGGTACTCTGATTATCACAATAGATAGTAGTTGAGTATTCTAATTTGAAGCCACACTCACCAAGTAACTCCTGCAGCCATAAACATTGAGTTACTGCATTTACAACTCCTTTGTACTCTGCTTCTGTAGATGAGAGTGCAATGGCACTCTGTTTCTTGCTTGACCAGCTGAATGGTCCTTCATCAAGAATGAACACATATCCTAATGTTGAATTTCGATCTGTGTTGTCACCTACCCAATCACTGTCAGTAGACCCAATCAAATCAAGATCAGATCCCATGAGTCCTTGTTCCCTGAACAAAGTTAAGGATCCTTTTGGCTGCTCTCCAATGGATCTCATGAGTCTGATCCATGTATCTTGAAGCCACACTTAATACATAAGAAAGATCAGGACAACTATGTGTAAGGTACAGCAAACACCCAATTAGTTTCCTATACAGTGTATTATTGACCATAGGAGAAGAATCTGCTTCTTCAAGCCTAACTCCTGAAAGGAAGGGAGTATTGCTTGGATTGCAATCTTTCATGTTGAAATTTTTCAGCAAATCCAAAGCATACTTGGACTGATATAATTTTATTCCATGTTTGGTTTGAGCAATCCCGAGACCCAAGAATTGGCTCAATAACCCCAAATTAGTCATAGAAAATGCATGGTTCATTACATCCTTCAAGGAGGCAATTTCATCCTTTGAGCTTCCTGTAATGAGAAGGTCATCTACATACAAGACAATAATAATCAAAGAACCATGAATCAGCTTCAAATAAACATTAGGATCTGACTTGCATCGAACAAAACTCAATGATATCAAAAATCCATCAATCTTGGCATACCAAGCCCTGGGGGCTTGGTTAAGCCCATACAATGATTTCTTTAGCCTGCACACAAGAGATGGATTAGTAGAAAAGCCTTGAGGCTGCTGCATGTAAATATCTTCAGTAATATCTCCATTCAGGAAAGCACACTTCACATCCATGTGATGTACCTCCCACTGCTTCGAAGCTGCAATGGCTAAGGGTAGCCTGATGGAGTCCATCTTTGCCACTGGTGCAAAGATATCATTGTAGTCTATGCCATGTACCTATGAGTAGCCCTTGGCTACCAATATTGCCTTATATTTCAAAGGTGAACCATCAGCAGAAAACTTGGTTTTGTAAACCCACTTACATTGAACTAGCTTCCTCCCTGGGGGAAGATCAACCAGCTCCCAAGTGTTGTTCTTCTGGAGTGAGTTGAACTCTTCTTTCATGGCTGTTTGCGATCTTGGATCATGTGCTGCATATTAATATGTCTATGGGTCTGATTCAACCATCAGATAGCATTTCTCTGCAAACAAAGGGTCTTTCATACACAGAGCACTCTCAAACTAAGATCTAGTCCTCCTAGGATCACCAGAATTTCCAGCTAGTTCTCCAGCTACATGAATGGTATTTGCTGCCCATTTGGGTCTTGTAGGAATTTTAGGATCTACAATTAAATCATCATTATCATACATATCAGGATCAGCAAACTCAACTATCTCTTCACTTACATTCAATGGTTCTGGTGGTGAAGAGGATTCTCCAACTTCCACTGTTGCTAAAGGCTCTTCTTGGAACTGAACACTCCTTTCAATGAAAGCCTTGTTTGTGCTCAAATTGATCAGCTTGTACCCTTTTGAATCTTCAGAGTACCCAACAAATAGAAACTCTTGGCTTTGGGGCTGAAAAGCCTTCCTCTTTTCTGTTGGAATTCTAGCCCAAGCCCTTGAGCCAAAAATCCTGAAATGAGTCACATCTGGCTTGTGCCCACTCCATGCTTCGAAAGGAGTCATACCATCAAGATGTTTATGATGAAACCTATTCTAGATATAGGTTGCATGGTTTATAGCTTCGGCCCAAAACTTTGGTGGAAAATTCTTAGCCTCCATCATGCAGGTTGCCATCTCTTTCAGTGATCTGTTCTTCCTCTCAACAACACCATTTCGCTGTGGTGTGTAAAGGATAGAATGCTGCATCTGAATACTTGCATTTGCACAATATTGAATGAACTCAAACTTTACATACTCACCACCATTGTTATATCTGAGGACCTTGAGTTTCCTCCCAGATTGGTTTTCAACCAAAGCCTTGAAGACTTTGAAAAGGCCAAAAACTTCAGACTTGTGTTTTAGGAGTAAACCCAGCAGTACCTGGAAAAGTCATCTATGAATGTCAATGAATATTTGGCCTGACTCATTGAAATATGAGGAAATGGGCCAGAAACATCAATGTGGATCAACTCAAGAGGTGCAGAGGTTCTCTCATGACTAGATTTCTCAAATTTATGCTCTGGGTGTTTTCCTAAGATGCAACCTTGACAGACTCCTTTGGAAAACTTAATCTTGGGTAACCCTATGACCATTTATTTTTCACTAAGATCAGAAAGATACTTATAGTTAAGATGGCCAAATATTTCATGCCAAAGCTTGCTTTCCTCATTAGCCTGAATCAGAAGAGCAGAGGGGTGTGAGTAGGGTAGGAAGTGTGAGAACATGTATACCTTCGAAGTGTGATTTACAACTACTTTTGCAATGACTTTACCACTTGAGATCTCGGTGATCTCAAATTCATCAGGGGAGAATATGACCTTCTTTGGAGACCATGTGTGGGTTATCTGATACACTAATAAGAGGTTAGAGGCAAGACCTAGAACATACAATACATTGCTGAACTTACCATGGTCAAGATCAATCCTCCCTTTGCCCAAAATTTTAGTGAGAGAGTCATCTCCCAGTATTATTGGTGGGCCTTTCAACATGTCAAGTGAGGTGAATTCTCCTTGGTCGAAACCATATGTCTTGAAGCTCCAAAATCAATGATGAAACTAGGTGAGCTTGATGTGCCAGCAACCAATGCATGAACTCTCTCTCTGTCTTCTGAATTTGATCCTCCTTCCCTCTTCTTTGAGCTATCGGGAAGGGAGATGCCATTCTTCTCCAGGAGTTGGGTCAGCATGTCAATTTTCTTCTTCATGTAGGAGCTTTTAGGATGATTTCCCTTACTGTAGTATGCGCACTTGCTCATTTCTCCTTTGTTCTTCTTCTTTTGGGGGTTCTTATTGGAACCTTAGGACTCCTCTAGAGACTCGTTCTTGTCTCTCTTTTGCTTAGATGGCTTCTTATATTTCTTCTTACCTTTTGAATCCACCCTCGAATATCCAGCAACCAGAGCTTGGTCTTTGGAAGGTTTGATGGTGCCCAACATCACCAATTTATCTTGTTCTTGTGTGAGAGATTCCATGAAATCTGCAAGGCTAGTTATTTTCCAGGCTTGAGTTGTCAAATTTGTGGCATGGAAGGTCGATACAAACACTGAATAGTCAGGGCCAAGCTTTGAGAGTATGGCCAAAACCAGTTGCTCCTCCTTCTTTTCAATTCCACACTGTTTTAGCTGCAAAACAAGGGCTTTGAACTTGGAAAAGTAGAGTTGAAGGGATTCAAAGCTGTTGGGACTCAAGGAGATCAATTCATTTTTGATTTGATGTCCCCTCATCTCATATGTCTTACCAAAAATCTCAACAATATTCTCCCATACTTCATTTGGTGATGTTAATACATGAATATGGAAAAGGAGGTCTCTGGATATGGTCAGACACAGGAGACCATAGGCCTCATCCCTCTTGTTGTGCCATTTAATTTTCTCTATAGCTACATTGGGCTCTGGTTCTATTTCCATAGTCACTCTATAGAGGCCTTTCGCTCTCAATAGTATCTCCATCTCTGCTTTCCATTCAAAGAAATTAAATGGAGTCAAGATGATCTTCTGAGATTGATCCATAGCTCAGAAATTGTCCCTTCAGTCATAAGAATGCTCCTAGTTAATGATGTCGAACCTGTAATAACAAATTGGAAGGAGAGAAATTGATCCACAAAGGCTATTATACCATGTGGTAATTGAACCCATGTGTTAGAACAATTACACTCACAAAAATTGCCAATTACACACAAAGGAGATTGAATATGGAACAAAACACTAATTTGTTTTGAATAAGTGTACAATAGCCAACCCTATGAAGTCATAGGCTGCCACAATAAATAATTACATGAGAGATTCGAATGCATTGGTATTCCATTCGAATTGGTCAAAAGTAGGCTTACTAAATCTAAGCAAATCCCCCATAGGTGCATAAAGCAACTTCCAAATCTGTCTAGGAGCTCACGAATTGGAAAAATCAATTAGGCAAGATAATAGGTGATGGAAGGACAACTCATACATGCTTTTATTAGGAGAAAAGAGTGGAGTATGATGAGGACAAAAAACAAGTTAACTTCACCTAGTCAAACTTTCCCATTTGCCTTAAAACTCGGCAAAAGCAGGCAATAAAGCAGAAAAAGCAGACATGTGCTAGGAAGGCCAGGAATAAAGCAGAATTGATTCCAAGAGGTTTCCCAAGTGCTACATGACTCAGTTTTAGCAAGTTTGACTACTTTGGACATGTGGAGTACAACTTGCATAAGGTGGAATGTGGAAACTAGGCAAATAAGACAAAAAATGGATTAATTAATGTCTAAGGTAGCTAACTATGGGTTGATTATTCTAACAGAGATTGTAGGTTTTTGGGTTTTTAAAACATAGGTATACATACTTAATGTAAAATAATGAATTGCAGGTATGTGAAGCTTTAATGTAAATTGTGAATTGATGGATGTAGTGACACCATTAGAGGGGAGAGAAGAGGCTTTATTTAGGTTTAGGTTTATCAAGCATGACTGAATTAGTACAAATATGGGTGTAAAATATAGTGCACTGGGATTTGAACTTGGAACCTATGCAAGGATATAATTATGAATATTGTGGGATGTTTCAATGGATGATCAAGAAATTGTACAGTCATTCTCTAAGTTGTGAATTTTTGAAAGCTTAAAAATAATACTCTCTGTGTTTAGTTTTGGAGTTTCGAGGAGTGTTAAAACTAGTTAGCCATGTAGTCAGATTGAGTTGGTGATTTGAATCCTATCCACATGATTCAAATTCTTGTTTCTGTAACAATGTTGTATATTGTTGGGATTAATGAAAGTTTATACTATAATTATACTGAGAAATACTTGTATGTTTCCTGTGAGATTTTTTTTGTTTAGTGGGTATTATTCATTCCTTTTACACTGCATAATAATTAAATCTAATGGAACTCATTTCCTGGAGATCAATGGCACGTTAAATCTATTATGGTACTAGAGCCTCCTCAGGAAATATTTGAGTTTATCCACTCTCCATTCTACACCAGAAGTAACCGAGTTTCCACAGAAGTCTCGCAAAGAGTGCCTTTCTAAACTTGGATTCATTCAGAGTGGAGGTGGGCATACTGGACCCTGAAAAAGAGTACATGTCAAGAGGAAAGGATTGATTCTGATATGGTGTGCAAGGATGATTTTAAGGAACCATACTTATTTAAAAGTGTATAAATGCTGGCGAATATTACCAATTCTTAAAACGCCAACTATAAAATGATTGGCGATATTTTTCAAAAAATATTTTAATTTCCAAGGATTTTATATTGTTTATATAATAATTTGGTGATTTTTAGGGTGAAAAAAGTTTACCCCATCAAAATTGGGCGAAACAGGGCTTCAAAAATTGCAAAATGGCAAATCTTTTTTGGGAGAAAAACATGGAAAAATATCCCACTGGGCTAAAATTCGCCCCTAAAATTATCCCTGCCTGCATATCTAGCCTTCAATAAACATAGACCTGCATATCTTCCCTTCAATCAACATAGTTGAAGGGTGTTAGGATCCGGGGTAAGAAAGATTGATTCTCCATCAATTCTCCTTTCGATCAGTCAATTTATTCAACCAAGCTACGTAGCACCTGTAAGAAAACACTGCAAAAACAAAA